>ML349816.1:0-16953 GCA_005239505.1 Nicotiana paniculata | reverse complement strand
TCTTCGCTAGACTTCTGAATTAGATGATCTTGAACACCTTGACCTTTACACCACAGCTCGACAAATGAAGCCCAAGCTAAGTAGTTTGAACCTCCTATTAAAGGTTCTGATGTAATCATAATACCAGAACTGTCAGAGCCATGATTTTTAGACCCGAAAACATCAACTCCAAAAGACATTGTTGGAGTGAAAAGAGGTCTATAAACGTACAGCAAGTAACACAAAAAAATCTGGACAGAAAAAAAGGTACACTGCTGGAAATTACTGTAGCTTGCCGGAAAAATTTCAAAGTCGTCGGAATCTGTCGAAAATGGTACTAATAGACTCGGAAAAGAGANGTCGCTGGAATTGATGCACAACGATAAATCTCTCACGATAGCTCTGATACCATGTGAGAAAGCACGGGAGAAAATAATATATGTTATATCTTCTTTATACAATGATACAATGAACCCTATATATAGATAATACATGTCCTACTCCTAATACATATAGGATTAAGGTTAAGGTCATTTACTCCTAATTGGCTACTATAAACTAACAATATGCTTTATTTCTGTATGCAGGAGTTAAAAGATTTGTTTACATCTCTGCTGCAGACTTTGGTGTTGCAAATTATGTGCTACAAGGTTATTATGAGGGGAAGGTATTAGCTCAGTACTTTTGATTGATATAGACAAATTACTGATTATATGCAAAAGATGTTACCTTTTACAGTTCTACTTAGAGATCAGTGGAGGTGTGTGGTATGTTATCCTTGGTGATTCTAACTTATGTTTTTGGGGGTTGTGGTCCAAAGAAATTTCTGCCAAATCGAGCTAATGAGAGTCCTTAATCTTAACTCAATAACTTGTTTTTTTTCTAAAAAGCTCTTAATTTTTAGTGAATAATCTGGTATTCTTCAACCATTTGGTCCTCTTTTTAAATTAGATCCATGGTTGTATAAGGGCGTAGTATAAATTTCCTTTCTAGAAACACACATTAGATTTTTTTTATTATTTTGTTCTTTTTAGTCAAGCTTTAAACATTTCAAAGTTATATCTCTTAATGGTGGTCTGTGAGCCCATTATATTCATTTGCAATGGGAGGGTTTAGTACATAATGCAGGAGTTTCATCTAGGCTGTTTCATGGACTCGCATATGAGTCGTGTATGAAATTCAAGTAACATAGGTATATACGATTTTAGCAGGTCTTATGTATATGTATGATTTAAAAGGGAGCGCGTCATGTTTCCATTATCTTCGTCCTACCCTTCGACCCGGTTTCCTAGGAATAATGCCCAATACTATAACGTAACTTTATTTTCTATGATAAATACCAAATATCCTTAAGGTATTGTATGTAGTATGTTATAATATTTTCCTTAATCATGTTTAATGAATGCACAGGCATAACATCAGTCTAGACACACATTTTCTTGATATCCACCATAATTATGATATGCTACTTGTTCTTTGGGTTGGTAATTCCCTGTCTACTTGAATATTCCCTGTCGAAGAAAGAGGTTTGGGGCTGGTTGATAATCCCAAGGGGTCCTCCGCTGTTTGGAATCATACTTTTTAAATTAATAAACACTAAAGCACCAGTTATTCAATTGTGCTTCCGCTCCCATCTTTACTCCAAAAAGAAAGAGCAAAGATAAGAAGATTCTTCACGACGTTAGGTACCTTGGATGTAAACAATTTTGGAGGACTTGCACTGACAAATTTTACAAAAAATATTAGTTTCTAGGGCATAATAAATGGAATAATCAGAACCCAATGTTGGAGCTTACTGTTCAAGTAGGTTGAATGAGGGGATGAAATTTAGAGAACTTTTGAAAGTGACCTTTTTGTTCTTCCGACTCATGCCTGTATTTGTTATGCAGAGAGCTGCTGAAACTGAGCTGCTAACAACATATCCATATGGAGGTAAGCTGTTTTGGTTTTCATTTGGCTACCTAACTACTACTTGGTGTGGTCACTATGTCTGCCTAACTGTGATGTGATGTGATAACTGACGTAACATGCAAAATTGCTCCTTAAGGGTGATATGATTATTTTTTGCGAACTTTTGGGTAAGTTATCTTAAGATGGTTGTCAACAAATCATTAAAGTTGTGCAATTTAATATATCTGTCTTTTCTTCACTTTCTTCCCCAACCCTTTCTGGTAGGAGAGCTAGCTGCGGGGAGCACTGTAACACAGTATTAATAGCTTCTTTTGGGGGTTTTCCTTCCCTATCATCTAGTTCATTTCTTGTTATGTCTTTAAGAATTGCAGCAATCCATTCGAGATGGATTGTGTAGCATGTATCTTGTTGAGGAGGGGGAGGAGGAATGATGTGAGTAGCATCTAGATCAATGAAAAGACAATCTGCCGAATTGGTGACACGTTAAGAGGCTCAAAATAACCTGTAAAAATGTTGAGGATTATCCATATTTAGTGCTTATCCTGACCTAATTCTACAAAGCACAGGAGAAAAAAGTGCAAATGGGTGGACTGAGGAACACTCTCCTTGTTATAGCTAGAAACTTCCGTTGTATTGCAAAAGATAGTGATTTTTGAAGTTAATTTCTGCTTGCAATTGTATTTTTGTTTTGATGATTTAGGATAAGTGTTGAGACTTGATCACATGTTTGTAAAACCCCATCTGGTGATATCTTGTATTTTTCAGGAATAATTCTGAGGCCTGGATTTATCTATGGAACCCGTCGTGTCGGGAGCATGAAATTGCCCCTCGGTGTAGTTGGTTCTCCTCTAGAGATGGTGTGTACCCTTTACTTAATTCTTACTCCTTTCCATGCACAACTAGTGCATATGCTGCCTTCTCATCCAGGAAGATGAACAAAAGTTGGACTAGCCACCTTCCGTTTCATACATTGTTGGTTAAAGTCTATCTTGGTTACATCTTCATCTTCATCTAAAGTTTCTCTTGGTTACATTTTCAGATTTTGCAACGTGCAAAACCATTGAGTCAAATACCCCTTGTTGGGCCACTGTTTACACCTCCTGTGAACGTCACTGCAGTAGCTAAAGTTGCCGTAAGAGCGGCAACAGACCCTGTATTCCCTCCTGGTGTGATTGATGTTTATGGAATATTACGCTACAGCCAGCAGAGATCTGTATAAGGTGAAATGATTTCCCCTGAAAATAACGATACCTACTGGGAAATTCCTTTTATTCCTCATAGACCCAATAAACTCCGCTTCTCAAACTTGTCATGATGGTAAAGTGTATTCTTGCGAGATAGATATGGTGCCATTCAATAAATGATGTTTTTGGAGTTGACAATATCATCTGCTTGTAGTTAAATAGCTTGCATATGGCAGATACCAGATGCTTATCCTCTCCCCCCTTGAGTGTGGCTGTTGTTCAACTCTTTTACCTGAAGAGTCAGAAAATGGATGCAGTAAAGTATAAGAATCAGTTTTTCTTTTCCCCTTCTTGTCTTAGTGTCAGGCAGAGCAGCTTATATTGGCACTTCGTACGAAGAAAGAAAATGCAGAGCAGCTTGGTTCAGTTCATCAATTTGTTTTGGTGGAGAAGGCTAGTTGAATCTATGCAAGTGCTTTAAATATGAATAAATGACGATTCACTATCTGATGAATAAGCAGATACGTGAATAGAAGAGCAGCAAATTGCAGTTCCGGGCAAACAATTGCTTTTACCGAAATGTTTTAGTTTTTTCAATAACTTGGTTTGTATTAGTTGATGAATATTTCGTTGGCCTATTTTTCTTGACTAGATGTTTGGCGAGGAAGTAACCAATTTCATTTTCATTAATGGTGTGCATGCTGTTTATGTTGATTGGCAGGCGATTAGAGATACCAGAGTAGTTCATGAGTTTATTTCCATTTTCCTTCTTTTGAACTTTGAAGTGAGCGTGGTTGGTTATTGCTTAATTGTCTGAGTTTTTCCTCGTTTTGGTTCACAAAGTGTCTTCTGCGGGAGTTCTGAAGCTGCTTTAGGAGATGGTGAAATAAAAGATATAAGTTATTTTAGGTGTGACCATTTGTCAAAAGGTTAGAGAAGTATAGTTTTATTTACTTAATTATATTATATTCTTGATAAAAAGACCGAATATATGTCTGAATTATGCTAGTTGCACTTTCTTTTACCACTCATTATGATTATGTCGAGGTTTTGTTATCTCTAAAACCCATCTTTATTTTTCAAGTAATATATAATAAATAGGTACGGTTAATTGATGGTCATTCATTCAACTAAAATAAACATGTAGTTAAATACATAGAGAATTTAAAGTCGTTCCTCAAATTCAATGGCTAAATTATATTCAAATATAATGGCAAGTCGTTCTTCAAAAGGTTCAATCAAACTCTATACGGAAATTTAGCTATTCATAGTCATACCAACAAGCATGTAAAGAATTGAAAGAAGAACTCTTGTGATTCGAGGTATTTATCTATACTATAACAAAAGCATGAAAATTTTAGTCTTCCATTTGCTTTTTTTCTCCTAAATGGTTTGGTCTCCCTCTTTGAGAACTCGTTTGGCTTGTTGCCTGGTAGCTTCGTGGTTGGCTAGCTCGAAAGCTAGTTTTGACTCTTTCAATGTCGAGCATTCTTGGTCAGCTTTCTTTCGTTCGGCTTCCTTTCTTCTGCCTTTACACGAGCCAATTATGCGTGGCGCTGAAGAGGAAAGCGTCATTGAAAAAATAATAGAAAAATTCCTGGATCACCCGTGGAGAAGAACGAAAACAGAATGATTTCGCCTACACAAAACTAAGAGGGGTTGCCGCCTACTACTAAAATTTCAATTTTTGCAATAGTTGCGTTCTTCTATGCAAGAAGAAGACTTATAAAGACAAAGAAGTTTGGAGAATAATTTAGTAGGTCCTCCTTCCCTGGAATTCCAGGGCGTCTTACTTAGATCGCATTTGCTTTCCCTTACTCCTGAACAGTGAAAGACTGAGCCTCCTTCGGACCCTCACCTCAATAGCGATCTTCGAATGAATCGTAACACTCGTAATGGTCCGGCACAATTCCCAAACTTAAGAAGCTGGGGGCGTGCCCGCCGACCCCTAACTGCCACCGATTACTGAAAGCGTGTTCTTATTTTTTGCCCATTTAAAAAAAGATTTCACACTAGACAAAATTATTATTTACCTACTTTTTCTAATATTTAGAAATTTGAAAAAATTAAAACTTTATTTATTAAAACTTTCCATATTTGAATTAATATTTATGATGTTACGATCCAAACCGATGGGCCGCGATGGACATCCAGTACCTTACTTAATCGAGTACTAACATAACATATCTTTTCGTATCATACTATCATAGATAACTGAGCCGGAGAGGCTGCCGTGAGATAGGTAGAACACAACATGTAATACCAACTTATACATAAGACATATGGGCTTCTAAAAAAAAAAACCACTCGTACACTGAACATAGGCCGACAAAGTCATACAATCTTTTACGTACATGACATCTGTCTAAAAGCCTCTAAGAATACATAATTGTCATAAAGGCCGAGACATAGCCCCGCCATACCAAACAATACACATCTAAATCATACTGACCAAACAAGCAACTCCGGAGCAAATTGAGTGCACCAGCATCTTCCGCTGAGCTGATCGCCTACTTGGAGGACTCTCGACCTGTCTATCGAGACCTGCGGGCATGAAACGCAATGTCCCCAAGCAAAAGGGACGACAGTACAAATAATGTACAGAGCATGTAAGGAATAAAAATCAANGCAAAAGGGACGTCAGTACAAATAATGTACCGAGCATGTAAGGAATAAAAATCAGTAAATAATAGACATGAGAGAAACATGGAGTAAAATACTCAACATGTATGTCTGAATAGCTCTGTAAATCATTTCATATTTATAATGTCATCCATATGCGTACAAATGTCATATCATGCATAGGTATATGCGTTCATAACATCATCAAGCCTCTGAGGGCATCCTATCATATCTTCTCGGCCATTGTGGGCAACTCATCAACGTATACCAGATGATCAGGTGGTGGTGCGTATATAACGACGTAGCCTCTCCCCATATCCCATATACATATATATACATATATATACATATATATACATATATATACATATATATGAATATATAACGCCATCTGGTCATGGGTCAATGTACATGTATAAATGCATGAAATGCATAAGAAATACGTTAATAAGATTTCTCGGAATGTCCTAAAAATCAATATTCCTTTCGGATAAACTTATCAAATACGTATTTTTCTAAGACCCATGAACAGAAGATATAATAATAATTCACATGTGGAATCAAGAATATAGACACTCCTAGTATTTCTATGAATAGAGTCATTTATGAAAGTTGCATATTTTGCTCGTTTCATTTGTAATATTTGGATAATGCCAAAAAGAAAGAAGGGATAACCTTAACATACTTGAGTCGATTCTCTTGACAATCATCTAACACACGTTAACTGCAACAAAATACGAAACAAGTAGTATGAAAAGCTCGAAGTAATCACGTTGCTATGCAAATAAAATCTTGGTTGAAACCTTTCCTTAAGGACTTAGCAACAACGTTGCTATTTGGAAAGTGAATTAACGTTGCTAACATGAAGTCTTTTTTGAATGAGTTTGCTGAAATTCCTTTGTGCTTATAGAGACTTGAAATGAATAGAGAGGTTTATTTAGGTCTTTGAGTGTGGGCCCCACTTATGTGGTGACTTAGCCACACCAAACCTTCAAAATATGCCACCTCTCACATGAGTTTAAGAGTCATTAGGTGGACTTAGTTGGCTTCCACGTGAAGGTTTATTAAACCTTATTCAATTAACTTGGTAATTCCCGACTAATCAAATAATTACCCAATTATCCACATAATTAGGAATTATCTCAAATTGCTTAAAGTACTACTCACTTTTAACACACTTTGTACATCTTAATATTATGGTCATGTGGTACCTTGTACGACACTAGTCCATAAATACCGAGTATTATAGGTAAGACCGTATTTTATCCCAAGATATCAAACCTCGACGAAATTCATTTTTTTTATTTACTTACCCTCTTTCCTTCACAAATTTTCTTACCACTTGTCTGAAGTAGCACATTACTTATATTCCCATAATAACCCCATTCCCGAACTTACGACAAAATTTTAACTTACAAATATACGGGATGTAACATCTCATTTTCCTAGCTTTCATCAATTTATTTATGGCGTACTATCACGTACAAAAATATGGGGTGTAACATTATTTCTCTCTTTGGAACATTCGTCCTCGAATGTTGACTGATGCACTTATTATTCTCATAACCCATAACTCTTGCGAATACTTTAGTACTCCTCTTGCCATCTAGGAAATTGTTTTGTGAATGAATCCTAAAGGCCATGGCATTCCCTCCTTTAGGCCTCTTTCTGACACCACGACTCGTGGTCGGAATCCTTCCAATCTTGTAACTGTTGCTACCTTTTATCATCCAGCCTATACGACTCTGACTTTGTAGGTGCGCCTATGCAACTCCTCTCTCATTCTTCCTCCAGCTTTTAGCCAATCTCTAGACCTCACTTTGTAAACATATGCAGAGCCCAATAAGATGTTCCTCTAGGCATCTATACTGAAGTTCTTCGCTCTGTACTTTGTTGAAATTACAAATATTTCCATATCTCATTTCGTACGTTGTAACTTCTATACATCCATTGTTGATTTACCTCAATTTTGATCTACAATCTACTACTAATATCTTGAAACTTCTTACGTAAAACATTGCCACTAGGGCTTACATTTCATCGAGGAATATTCGAAGTGATTTTCCTGATCCACTTAGTGGCGATACTGTACTTCAATAACCGTACTTTATGGTATCCCAATGTGACTCACTTACATGGGCATTTTAATCCCGTACAATTCATGAAATCCCTTCAAATCATCACTCAATCGAAGGTCCAAACATCATCCTTCATTTATCACAAGTATACCCTCATTCTACTCTCAGGGAAACATTCCATCTCTTTTAAATGCTACTAGTCTTAGACGCCTTTGAGTTCATTCAGGCTATACTGAGCTTTCTATAACTTAGGGAAACCATCAGCTCCCTTTTTTTCATGGGCTTAATCCTAAGCACTTATCCATTCTCATCACCTTCTCACTTGCCCTTTATTATCCTTACTCCTGTCTTCTTAAAACCTTGTCGCTTTACCATACTTTAGCTTGCGACCTACATATATCTAGTTATACTACTCGCAACCTTCTTTCAACTTGCTTGCATCATAGATTTCCTTGTGCTATTTTGGAACATCAATCGAGACATCACATCGTCTCAAATTCTTCTTTACTCTCTTAACTAGGCCTCTCGGTACCTAGAATCCTTAGGCTGGAAGATATATGCCATTGACGACGCCGCTATCATTCCTGAATACTGAATCCCAGCGCTTCTAGCCTTCTATCCAAAGTATGGACTATTCACGATCTTCTGCATTTGAGTATCTCGTACGTTTTTCACCTTTATCTTACTTACCTTAAAATCTCGCATCACATCTTCTATCTCTTTCATGACCTCCCTTCCATAGAGGTATAATTTATATTGACAACTTGAAGATCTATTATAATACTCGCACCTCTGATATTAAGGGTGATTCTGCTATGTTCTCAATCACGATTCCTAAAATTTCTGGGTCTAATAATCAGACTCTTTATTTACTTGGTTTATGTAACTCTTTAGTTCCCTTTTCCTTCTGATCAACCTTTATGTAGGCTTAAGCTATCTTCTGATTTACGGCTCCTGGTATTAGTTATTACTTTAGCCTTTCAGGGCGCTATGGAATATACATGATACAATTTTCTAACGATTCAATCCTTTGTCTATGACCCAGACTCAATTCTTTGTTTTAATTTATACCGGAGTCTTCTACAGCTGTATGATTGTCAACATATATGCTGCATGGATAATACTCTGAAATCTTAAGTGCGTTTATAACGTAACTAACCCTAGATCATTGATCGAATAATTTCTTTTGTTCCTTCTCATCTTTATTTAAACATAAGCTATTACTTTTCTTGGTCTTTCTGTCCCTTGTTGCGTGCATACTTAGCTTATCTTAGTTCCCAAGCATGCCAGAATTTTCGTACAACTCATATGATTTCTAATATTACTTTTGATTTTACTTTTCGTTCATTAGCCACGGTAGGTTCCACTTCCTTATGGAGTGCATACAATGTTGTAGCGAGACTCTTTTTTTTACAAGACCATTTCCTCTTTAGGTCACTGTGCTTAGGTTGAAGGCTTCTTCCTTATTCTCTCAGCTAGTCTTTCATTGTAGTACTCAGGGAGGTCCCTCTGACTCTTGTAAAACTTCGAGCTTATTACATCGTATTACCCAATAAATTTTTTGTTGTTCTTCCTCGCCTATAATTATCTGTAGTTACTTACCTCCACGCCCCTGTGCTTGTAGGGTTGCTTCTGAACTAATATTTTGACTTTCTTCCCAGTGACACTCTCTTTTCTTTCCGTAACACTCATACGATACTTTTAACTACTCTAACTCCTATCTGAATATTTTTCAAGGATCACGATGTCATAACTGCGAGGCTGATTTCACTATATTAGGTTCTTACTATGTTTATCGTGCATGATCTATTGATTTGTCTGTATCCTCTTGTCTATCCATAACTAGGATCTTCCTGAATCAACTACTAACTACTCGTTGGCCCATTCTCATATCAATATTCCGCGTAATCTTTCTTCGGTTATTTCCTTTATCTTAACATACGTCTCCTACTGGCCCCTTATTTATCAATAGCATCTGGGGCGGGAACCCTTACTTCCTCTCCTTAACGTCGTGTTTGCATAATGTTCTGGAATCGTAGCATATCTGAAGGCTTTGAATAAGTGCAATCTCATCCCTTTATCTTTTCTATCGCATTCTTCCTTTACTATTCCATAGTTACCTGAATCACATAACTCCTACTTAATACCATATCACTCCATATTCCCCCCTTCAGGGGAGTACTAAGATATAGTGCTATGATGATCTACGTATAGATGTTTTAACTCTTTATTTTTGGCTTCATTTCACACCATCAATGACCCTTAGTTGCCTTGCGGTAATCTTTTTGTACCAAGGATAAGGGAATTTCCTTTTTCGCGGTGGTGACACTTAGTGTAACTGGCACTTAAAATCCCTTCAGCTTAATTTTTCTCATATTGCTTTCTTTAGGGAAACGACTTCCCGAATGACCTTTAAAGGGTATTCTTTTGCCGTCCATTCTATTATCGCCCGAACACAACCTCTTAAATTCTCGGGATGCCGACTATTATCAAATCACTTAGTCCCTAATTCATGTTTGGTTTATCTCTTTCACCAATCCATTTTGATTTCTATTACTTTAGAAGTCTAACTTTTTCTTCTGGTAATCACGTTAGAGTCACGATTTTTTTTCTCGAAATAAGGATGTGACTTTATAACCAATACTCTTTTGTTTCCTTAAGGTCTGCCACCACTCGTCTTTTCCTTCCTTTGACTATAGATTCTGTAATACTCTATCATTGTCATCCATGTATCATATCTTACTTATAATGCTTCATTGACTCTATTCTTATTTCCCGCTAACATTTATGTCTATCACTTTATTCTAAAAACTTCAATAAGACATTCTTTTGCTTTTGGCTCCCCTTTGCTCAATCCAGTGGCTCTTCGGGTTGCTCAATGTTCTTGCTATACTAGGGAAGAGAAACACACTAAGGTAATATTTATCCCTTCCAGGCTTTCAGTGCCTATCTTCTGAATTTTTTTTTGATCATGCTAGTATTCACATCTAAATGTATTATTCTAGAGTGCACCATCTGGGTGTCTCATAAAGAGATCTATTAGAACCTTTTTAATATCCTTCAAAAATATCCAATAACACAAACAATCCATTCACCATTTTGGGTTAATCTAACCCAACCAGATCCTGATATCCCGTCATTTTCTTATACTACTTCTGTTAACTTCCATAGGACATAAATGAGATGGGTGCACCAATTGTACATACCTCTTGTTATTGTTGAATGTAACTCAAAATGCTTATATCTCTCTTCCTGAATTGTAGATAATATTCATCTCTACTAATTAGGTACCTCGTACCCTTTTTCACCTTGCTTCTTTTATTAGTTGAAACTTGTATCTTCTGATTCTTTTATTGCTTTTTACCATAAGAGTGGATATATATCCTTGCCTTAGGGATCCTAATCAAGAAGCTTACACCTATTAGTACACACATGATCTGCTGAAGACCTCACATTTACTTACCATAAGCATGATGCAAAGTCGAGTTTCTCTGACTCAACTCTTCGATAGCCATATCTCTTACCAACCGTCTTTCTGGATGTAGGTATCGTCTTATTATAAATAAGATAGAGTATAGGAAATTGAGTTCTTACAACTGAGCTCTACCACACAATCTAAAGTAGGAAAAAAGAGTGACAGTCCTAAATTCCATGTAGCCTCATTCTTATAGGTGTGGTGCACAACACACCCATAAACAAGACTCTACTAGACACGACTTGTATACTCCCTAGGACAGAACTGCGCTGATGCCACTTTTGTCACGACCCAAACAGATAGGCCGCCACGGGCACCCGGTACCTTACTCAACCGAATACTAACATAACGTATCTTTTCGTATCATACTATCACAGATAACTGAGCCGGAGAGGCTTCCGTGAGATAGGTAGAATACAACATGTAATACCAACTTATACATAAGACATATGGGCCTCTAAGACCAAAATAATCACCCGTACACTGAACATAGGCCGGCAAGGCCATAAAATCTTTTACATACATGACATCTGTCTACAAGCCTCTAAGAATACATAATTGTCATAAAGGTCGGGACAGAGCCCCGCCATACCAAACAATACACATTTAAATCATACTGACCAAACAAGCAACTCCGGAGCAAATGGAGTGCACCAACATCTTCCATCTGATCGCCTACTTGGAGGACTCTCGACCTGTCTATCGAGACCTGCGGGCATGAAACGCAGCGTCCCCAAGCAAAAGAGATGTCAATACAAATAATGTACCGATCATGTAAGGAATGAAAATCAGTAATTAATAGACATGAGAGAAACATGGAGTAAAAGTATCAACATGTATGTCTGAATAGCTATGTAAATCATTTCAAAAGTCATGCATATGCGAATACATATCATATCATGCATAGGTATATGCATTCATAACATTATCAAGCCTCTGAGGGCATCCCATCATATCATCTCGGCCACTGTGGGCAAATCATCAACGTATACCAGATGATAAAGTGGTGGTGCGTATATAACGCCGTAGCCTTTTCCAATATCTCATATACATATATATACATATATATGCATATATAACACCATCTGGTCATGGGTCAATGTACATGTATAAATGCATGAAATGCATAAGAAATACGTTAATAAGATTTCTCGGAATGTCATAAAAATCAATATTCCTTTCGGATAAACTTTATCAAATACGTATTTTTCTGAGACCCATGAACATAAGGTATAATAATAATTCACATGGGGAATCAAGAATATAGACACCCCTAGTATTTCTATGAATAGAGTCATTTATGAAAGTTGCGTATTTTGCTCGTTTCATTTGTATTATTTGGATCATGCTAAAAAGCAAGAAGGGATAGCCTTAACATACCTGAGTCGATTCTCTTGATAATCCTCTAACGCACGTTAATTGCAACAAAACATAGAACAAGTCATATGAAAAGCTCGAAGCAATCACGTTGCTATGGAAAGAAAATCTTGGCCGAAACCTTTCCTTAAGAACTTAGCAACAACGTTGCTATTTGAAAAGTGAATTAATGTTGCTAACATGAAGTCTTTTATGAACGAGTTTGCTGAAATTCCTTTGCGCTCATAGAGACTTGAAATGAATAGAGAGGTTTATTTAGGTCTTTGGGTGTGGGCCCCACTTATGTGGTGACTTAACCATACCAAACCTTTAAAACATGACACCTTTCACATGAGTTTAAGAATCAATAGGTGGACTTAGTTGGCTGCCACGTGAAGGTTTATTAAACATTATTCAATTAACTTAATTAACTTGGTAATTCCTCACTAATCAAATAATTACTCAATTATCCACATAATTAGGAATTATCTCAAATTACTTAAAGTACTACTCACTTTTAACACACTTTTTACATCTTAATATTATGGTCATGTGGTACTTTGTACAACACTGTCCATAACGAGTATTATAGCTTAGACCGTATTTTATCCCAAGATGCCAAACTTCGACGATATTCATTTTTTTTCGATTTGCTTACACTCTTTCCTTCACGAATTTTTTTATCACTTGTTTGAAGTAGCACAATACTTATAATCCCATAATAATCTCATTCCCGAACTTACATCGATTAACTTATGACGAAATTTTAATGTACAAATATGCGGGATGTAACATCTCATTTCCGAGCTTTCATCAATTTATTTATGGCGTACTTTCACGTACGAAATTATGGGGTAAAACATAGGAAGCCCTAATATTAAGACATTAAAATCAACTAATTTCTTCCTTGTATAAATGAAAGTACTAATTTAGGACAAAATATATGAACTAAATTACGCTGAAATACTTTTAGAAACTCAAAATTTTTATTATCTCACCACAAACCATTAGACTTGGATTCAAAGCCATAAATGAAAAATATTGAACAACTACTACAACATTTGAAAAAAAGAGGTATGACTATTGATTCTTCTAAAAGTAAAACTAAATGAGGAATTTTTAATTTAATTATTATCTTAATATTTAGAATTTTGAAATTAACTAAAATTTTAGTTATTCAAATTTTTCTTATTTGAATTTTAGTTTGATAAATCGACTAGAATATCTACCCTTGTGTAAATATCTTTTTGGTTTGATACCATTTTTGTCACGATCCAAACAGATGGGCCGCGACGGGCACCCGGTACCTTACTCAATCGAGTACCAACATAACGTATCTTTTCGTATCATACTATCATAGATAACTGAGTCGGAGAGGCTTCCATGAGATAGGTAGAATACAACATGTAATACCAACTTATACATAAGACATATGGGCCTCTAAGACCAAAATAATCACTCGTACACTGAACATAGGCCGACAAGGCCATAAAATCTTTTACGTACATGACATCTGTCTACAAGCCTCTAGGAATACATAATTATCATAAATGTCGGGACAGAGCCCCTCCATACCAAACAATACACATCTAAATCATACTGACCAAACAAGCAACTCTGGAGCAAATGGAGTGCACCAATATCTTCCATCTGATCGCCTACTTGGAGGACTCTCGACTTATCTATCGAGACTTGCGGGCATGAAACGCAGCGTCCCCAGACAAAAGGGACGTCAGTACAAATAATATACCGAGCATGTAAGGAATGAAAATCAGTAAATAATAGACATGTGAGAAACATGGAGTAAAAGAATCAACATGTATGTCTGAATGGCTATTTAAATCATTACATATTTATACTGTCATGCATATGCGTATATATATCATATCATGCATAGGTCTATGCGTTCATAAAATCATCAAGCCTCTGAGGGCATCCCATCATATCATCTCGGTCATTATGGGCAAATCATCAACGTATATCATATGATAAGGTGGTGGTGCGTATATAACGCCGTAGCCTTTTCTCATATCCCATATATATATATATACATATATATATATATATATATATATATATATGCATATATAACACCATCTGGTCATGGGTCAATGTACATGTATAAATGCATGAAATGCATAAGAAATACGTTAATAAGATTTCTCGGAATGTCATAAAAATTAATATTCCTTTCGGATAAACTTTATCAAATACGTATTTTTCTGAGACCCATGAACATAAGGTATAATAATAATTCACATGGGGAATCAAGAATATAGACACCCCTAGTATTTTCATTTATGAAAGTTGCGTATTTTGCTCGTTTCATTTGTATTATTTGGATCATGCTAAAAAGAAAGAAGGGATAGCCTTAACATACCTGAGTCGATTCTCTTGATAATCCTCTAACACACGTTAATTGCAACAAAACATGGAACAAGTCATATGAAAATCTCGAAGCAATCACGTTGCTATGCAAACAAAATCTTGGCCGAAACCTTTCCTTAAGAACATAGCAAAACGTTGCTATTTTAAAAGTGAATTAATGTTGCTAACATGAAGTCTTTTATGAACGAGTTTGCTGAAATTCCTTTGCGCTCATAGAGACTTGAAATGAATAGAGAGGTTTATTTAGGTCTTTGGATGTGGGCCCTACTTATGTGGTGACTTAGCCACGCCAAACCTTCAAAATATGCCACCTTTCACATGAGTTTAAGAGTCAATAGGTGGACTTAGTTGGCTGCCACGTGAAGATTTATTAAACATTATTCAATTAACTTAATTAACTTGGTAATTCCTCACTAATCAAATAATTACTCAATTATCCATATAATTAGGAATTATCTCAAATTACTTAAAGTACTACTCACTTTTAACACACTTTGTACATCTTAATATTATGGTCATGTGGAAATTTGTACAACACTAGTCCATAACGAGTATTATAGCTTAGACCGTATTTTATCCCAAGATGCTAAACTTTGACGAAATTAATTTTTTTTCGATTTGCTTACACTCTTTCCTTCACGAATTTTTTTATCACTTGTTTGAAGTAGCACAATACTTATAATCCCATAATAATCTCATTCCCGAACTTACATCGATTAACTTACGACGAAATTTTAATGTACAAATATGCGGGATGTAACATCTCATTTCCGAGATTTCATCAATTTGTTTATGGTGTACTTTCACGTACGAAATTATGGGGTGTAACATAGGAAGCCCTAATATTTAAAACATTAAAATCAACTAATTTCTTCCTTGTATAAATGAAAGTACTAATTTAGGACAAAATATATGAACTAAATTACGCTGAAATACTTTTAGAAACTCAAAATTTTTATTATCTCACCACAAACCATTAGACTTGGATTCAAAGCCATAAATGAAAAATATTGAACAACTACTACAATATTTGAAGAAAAGACGTATGACTATTGATTCTTCTAAAAGTAAAACTAAATGAGGAATTTTTAATTTAATTATAATCTTAATATTTAGAATTTTGAAATTAACTAAAATTTTAGTTATTCAAATTTTTCTTATTTGAATTTTAGTTTAATAAATCGACTAGAATATCTACCCTTGTGTAAATCTCTTTTTGGTTTGATACCACTTTTGTCACGACCCAAACAGATGGGCCGCGACGGACACCCGGTACTTTACTCAATCGAGTACCAACATAACGTATTTTTTCGTATCATACTACCATAGATAACTGAGCCGGAGAGGCTTCCGTGAGATAGGTAGAATACAACATGTAATACCAACTTATACATAAGACATATGGGCCTCTAAGACCAAAATGATCACTCGTACACTGAACATAGGCCGACAAGACCATAAAATCTTTTACGTACATGACATCTGTCTACAAGCCTCTAAGAATACATAATTATCATAAAGGTCGGGACAAAGCCTCTCAGTACCAAACAATACATATCTAAATCATACTGACCAAACAAGCAACTCCGGAGCAAATGGAGTGCACCAACATCTTCCGTCTGATCGCCTACTTGGAGGACTCTCGACCTATCTATCGAGACCTGCGGGCATGAAACGTAGCTTCCCCAGGCAAAAGGGACGTCAGTACAAATAATATACCGAGCATGTAAGGAATGAATATCAGTAAATAATAGACATGAGAGAAACATGGAGTAAAAGATCAACATGTATGTCTGAATAGCTATGTAAATCATTTGATATTTATAATGTCATGCATATGCGTATACATATCATATCATGCATAGGTCTATGCGTTCATAACAGCATCAAGCCTCTGAGGGCATCCCATCATATCATCTCGGTCATTGTGGGCAAATCATCAACGTATATCATATGATAA
>ML349814.1:0-111222 GCA_005239505.1 Nicotiana paniculata | reverse complement strand
AGGACTGCCTAACATTAAGTTCAAGGAAGACAAAGTTTGTGAGGATTGTGCAAGGGGGAAGTATGTAATATACTCTTTTAAATGCAAGAAGGTGGTAAGTACCACCAGAACGATGGAACTGGTCCATATGGATCTCTGTGGTCCAATGAGAACATTAAGCAGATGTAGTAAAAGATATGTGATGGTGCTTGTTGATGATTACTCTAGGTTTACTTGGACATTATTTTTATTATCTAAAGATGAATCATTTGACATGTTCACTTCTTTTGTTAGGAAAACTCAGAAATAACTAGGTAATCAACTTGCATTAATTAGGTCTAATTATGTTACTGAATTTGAAAATGCTAAATTTGCTGAATTTTGTGACGAGCATGACATAGATCATAATTTTTCTGCTCCTAGGACTCCACAAAAAAATGGAGTAGTTGAAAGAAAGAATAGGACACTTGAAGATATGGCTAGGACTATGCTTCTTTCTAGTAAACTGCCTCATAACTTCTGGACAGAAGCTGTACATACTGCATGCTACATCATAATAGGTGCATGACTCGACCTCTTGTAGAGAAGACTCCCTATGAGTTACTTAAAGGGAGAAAACCAAATATATCCCATCTTAGGGCATTTGGATGCAAGTGCTTTGTGCACAATAATGGTAAAGACTCCCTAGGCAAGTTTGATCCCAGAAGTGATGAGGGAGTATTCTTGGGATATTCTTCACATAGTAAAGCTTATAAGGTCTAAAACAAAAGAAATATGTGTGTTGAAGAAAGTGTTCATGTGGTTTTGGATGAAACTAACATCATTTCTGAGAGATAGGAACATGATGATGAAGCAATTGGGCTGGTAAGAAACTTAAATGAAACCACAGCCCAGACTGAAGCTACACTAGAAGAAGGAACAAGTGATGGAACAGGTTCATCTACCCAGAGCAACATGACAGGGGGAATAGAACAAAGAGGAAATGATACTCAAACCTCAATGGAACCTCTCCTTGAACCTGTTCCACAACAACAAAACACTGAAGTAACATCAAGGGGAAATCAGTTGGTTGTGAGGCCTTACAAATATCAAAGTTCTCATCCCATTGAGAACATCATTACTGATCCAACCTCTGGAATCAAAACCAGATCTTCATTAAATAATCTTTGTGTTTTTTATGCTTTCTTATCTCTTATTGAACCTAAAAATGTTGTTGAGGCTTTGTAGGATGCAGACTGGGTAAATGCAATGCAAGATGAACTCAACCAATTTGAAACGAGCCAAGTTTGGCATCCGGTACCAAGACCCTTGGACAGATCAGCAATTGGCACAAAGTGGGTCTTCAGAAACAAACTTGATGAAAATGGAACAGTTCCAAGGAACTAGTCAAAATTGGTAGTTCAAGGATATAGTTAGGAGGAGGGCATAGACTATGATGAAACTTTTGCTCTAGTTGCAAGGCTGGAAGCAATAAGACTCCTCATAGCCTTTTCTTCTTACATGAAATTCACCCTTCACCAGATGGATGTCAAGAGTGCCTTCCTCAATGGCTATCTAAAGGAAGAAGTGTTTGTCAATAAACCTCTGGGGTTTTAAAACAAGGAAAATCCTGATCATGTGTACAAACTTGATAAAGCACTTTATGGACTCAAGCAGGTTCCAAGAGCATGGTATGAAAGATTATCAAAATTTTTGCTAGAGCATGACTACAAGAGAGGTAAAATTGATAATACTTTATTCTTAAAAGAAAAAGGTAAAGATATCTTGGTAGTTCAGATATATGTTGATGATATAATCTTGGGAGCAACTACTGATAAGCAATGTAAAGAATTTGCTAAACTAATGGGGAATGAATTTTAAATGAGCATGATGGGTGAGCTTAATTTCTTTTTAGGCTTACAAATTAAACAAAATTTAAATGGAATTATGATCCATCTGTAGAAGTATGTAAAAAGTTGCTTAAAAGGTTTTAAATGGAAGATTCCAAAGAAATTGACACTCCTATGCAACAACTACAAAGTTTGATATAGATGAACCTGGTTCATCTGTCGATCAAAAGTTGTATAGGGGAATGATTGGCTCACTGTTGTATCAACCTGCTAGTAGACCTGACATTGTTTTCAGTGTAGGTCTTTGTGCAAGATTTCAGGCAAATCCAAAGGAGCCTCACTTGATTCCTGTCAAGAGAATTTTGAGATATCTAAAAGGAACCACTAATCTTTGTCTTTTGTATCAAAAAGGTAGTAATTTCAATCTTGTGGGATATGTTGATGCTGATTATACTGTTTTGCTTTTTGAGAGTTGAATTGGACTCGAATTTTGAAATAAAACACATAAATGGACTCATGGGGTTATGGATAGTCAAGATCTATCCTTGGACCCGGGTTTTGATCGGGCAAGCCCGGGGTTGGCTTTTGTTGACTTTTGGAGAATTGTATAAAGATCATAGCTTTAATTATTGGAATTGGTTTCTCTTGTATTATTTGATATTACAAAGTCAATTTTGGTTATATTTGAGCCGAGCAGAGGTGAATTGTAAAGGAAAAGCTATTTTGGAGTGTTGATTTGCCTAGTTGAAGTACGTATCTTGCCTTACTTCGTGTGAGGAAAATTCCTCTTAGAATTGAGTTTGATTTTACTATTCGATTATGTGAAAGACATGTACATGAGGGGACGAGTGTGTATATGGCCTTATATGTGAGAATTGGCCTGTTTAGACTCTTAGGCTTCTTTCAGGCATCTAATTGGAGTTGTCATATCATGTTATACTTTCCATCGTTAAGTTTACTCTTACAAGTTATATTCGAAATTGTTAGTTCATGCTCTATCCTTCATTGTCAAGCTTACTCATATATGCTTTTATTGTTATGCTACCTCTTTTATTGTCGAGTTATTCTTAATTGAAGTTCCATTTCATGTTACCCTTTTTGTTATTGATTTATCCTTATTTGAAGTCGTTATTACATGTCATCTCCTTCACTGCTGAGTCTACTCTTCTGTTTCATTGTGTTATTGTAATTCTTGTGTTGATCTACTTACCATACTCTTGTATTGTTGTTGTTGTTGTTGTGCTCAGTGTTTTTGAGTCGTGGGATATGTATTATAGTGATATTAGTACTGTTTTTATGGAAATATTGTGGAATATGGGCACGCATGGTGAGAGTTGTTATGTTGTGTTGTTGTATTTTGGCACTTATGGAATTGTTCAGAGGATTGTCAGGGTATTCGCACGTGGGTTGTCCGTGCTATTGTTATTATTGATATTTGCACATGCAGCGAGACAAAGCAGGCTATATATCGGGTTTGCACATGTGATGAGACAAAGTGGGATAATTATTGATGTGTGTGTTGTGATATAAGGCGGGCAATTACTTTATTATTGCCCAGACAGAGAGACAAGGTGGGCTACATCGGGAATGATTTCTGATGAACTAGGGGCAATATTATTGATGATATTTGTGTGGTGGTGTGATCTTATTGTGTGTGTTATGCATACTACGGTTTTTGTTGTGTTGTTTCCAATGTGTTACTTAGTGTCTCTGATTTTACCTGTTGACTTGAGCTGTGATAGTACACTTGCACAAGCATAAACCATAACATGTCACATATATCAATCCAGGAGGATGAATCTTGATGTTTATTGATCATTTACATGTATTATTGTATACCTAATTTCTGTGTGCGGATTGGACTGGTGGCACGCGAGTGGTCTTTGCGGATATGAGATTTTTTTACCATTGGCATGTGAGTCGTCCTTGCAGATCTGAGGTATTATCGGTATTGACACGTGAGTTGTCCGTGCAACATGTGTGTTTATCTGTGTAGTTGCAATTGATAATGTGGGCACAAGGTGCCATGTGATTATGATTTCGTGATCTGGGACTTGTGATTTGTGATTATGAGGTGTGGTGCCTCGGGATGATTCTTGCGTAAACTTTGTGATAGAACGGTTGATTATCTGGTTGTCATTTGTTTCCTTATTAATTGGTATTGCTGGCACTCTAACTGTGTTCTGATCACTTACGTTATCATATGTTACTTCTTGTGGATACTTGTCATTTTATTTTTCCATTGCTAGCGTCATATTGTTGTTATTTATATGGTTATTTGTACATTGATATTCGTTCCTTTGTTAGCTTTATGTTAACAATTGCACATGTTTTTCTGTATATTAGGTGTCTTGACTTGAACCTCGTTACTATTCTACCGAGGTTAGTATTGATACTTACTGGGTACCGTTGTTGTGTACTCATGATACGCTTCCGCACATCTTTTATGCAGATCCAGGTACCTCGGAGCGTGCTGGTCATTAGTTAGTTGATTGTGAGTTGCAGCGGAGAATTCAAAGAAAACCTGCCATTGCGTTCGTAGGCCTCAGTGTCACCTTTTGGAGTTTTACTTTGATATTGTTTATTTCCATTTCAAACGCCAATGTATTTGATACTTTTAGTCACTCTTAGAAGAGCTTATGACTTCGTACTACGGTTTTGGGATATTGTATATTTGATGATTATTATTGGCTAAGTATCATAGTTACTTGATTAATGGTTAATGGTTAATGGTTAAATGATTAAGATCTGTTAATAATTCAGCATGTGTTAGGTTTACCTAGTCTCAGACTAGGTGTCATCATGACATCCGAGGGTGAGAATTTGGAATCGTGATAACTACTCCGGTCAGCAATCATACATAGCACCCGTATATACGTTTGTCACCTCACATATACGACATTTCTCACACATTTCAAACAGAAAAACAAAGTCATATCCTAAGGGTTAATACCCAACAAGATTATGCAAGATACTTACTTCAATCGAGCTAGTCCAAATTTCTTGAGAAATCACCTCTAACCGGCTCAAATCTAGCAAAACATAGACCAAGAAAGTCCACAAAACTATAGGAAATGATCTCAATCCATAAAGCTTCGATCTTTGATGAAATTTCTAAAAGTCAACAAAACTCAACCCGACCCACGTGCCCGAAACCTGGAACCAATATCAAAATATGTTGACCCATAACCTGTCGAGTTCAAATATATGATTAAATGCTAAAATGGGATCCAAATCGGTACTCAAATTCCCAAAATACACTCTCTTAAAGTGTAGACAAAATCCCTAAATTTTCTTTTAAAATTCCAAATTTTATGTGTATAAATCCATGGGTAATCAATATATAAAACCAAATCCAAGTGAAAATCACTTTCCTCCGAGGTAGTAGTGAAATTGCTGTTCAAAATCTCCTTTTCTCGAAGTCTAGGGCTCAAAATATGAAACAATGAGTAAAATCCCGAAATAACATCTTAAATAAATTTGTTGCAAGGGGACCCTTCGCGAACGCGGAAAAATCCTCGTGTTCGTGAAGCACAAAGCTTCTTCAGACAAAAATTCTCCTTCACCAACGCGAAGCCCAAAGCACGAATGCGATGACCAGCACACCCAACACATTATGAACGCGTACATGCCCCACGAATGCGACACACACAACTCCCAATTCCCAATCGCCCTAGGCGAACATGGTCCAACATACGGAAACATGAAGACCTTCATGCACGGACCCTTTGCAACCGCGATCCTTCATTGCGAACATGATTCACAAAGCCTCCATCTTACCTACCTCTTCCAAATCTGATGCCTAGGTCGCGATCGCGATGCATTACCTCATACCAGGAAACCAGGAATACAAACATCATCCGAAATGGTTCAAAATCATCTCGAAAGTCACCCAAGACCCTCGAAAAACCAACCAATCATACCAATAAGTCCATATACATTATCCAAACTTATCCAAAATCTCGAAACATCATAAATGACATAAAAACTGCGCATCGGAGTTTGAATTCTTTCTTAAATTATCAAATCTTCAAACTTCACTATATGCGCCCGAATCATACTTAGACATTTCGGATCATAATCAATTTTTTTCACAAAACTTCCAATTAATCAAACTAACCTCTAAAATGTCTTATAACCACAATGGAGTCCGATAAAATTGAAGTCAACTCCCGGACAAACTTTTGATTCTCTAAATTCTTCAAATTGCCAACTTTCGACAAATAGAGTCAAAACCTTCTAAGAGCATCTAAATTTAAAAAGGAATATACACCTAAGTCCAAAATCACTATATGAACCATCATCAAAGCACCTATCTGAGGTCGTTTACTGAAAATCTAAACCTTGGTCAACTCTTCCAACTTAAAACTTCCAAATTTAGTTCCGAACCACTTGAAAATCAAAATCAACCCTGCATGCAAGTCATAATATACCATATGAATCCACTCTAAGTCTCAAATCACAATAGAACTATCTAGAACTCAAAATGACCAGTAAGGTTATTACAACCTTAGAACGAAAAAATCTTGTGGGAAAAAAATTCTAATGAAGGAAAAAGAGTATACATATCTTGTAATACACATTGATTTCTGCCTCTTTAAAAACTTTTCTAGGAAATTCAGTGGGACAAAACCTTGTCTAAGGAAAAAAGAGTACAACGCATATTTTACTCTTCCTGATAAAAACATCACTTGATATCTCGGAGAGGATGAATTCAATCTTGTATAACAACTTTTGAAATGTTGAGATCATAAATTCCTTAGTGAACTATTCTGCCAAATTATCACTTGAATAACTTTTTTAATATCCATTTTACCATTCTGTTGAAGACCGTGTCTGAAAAAGAACTTTGGTGAAATGTTCTATATTTTGTCTCCTTCGATATATCCTTCTTTCAGTCGAGCTATGCAACAACATTGTCTTCAATATTAATGGAAACTTCTTTTCAAAGAAATGCACATCTCTTGTGTGTTGAGTCACTTACTTTGTATGTTGCTAATATCTTGGCATGGCTTGAATCGATATTGACGTTTCGCTAAAAATCCATGTTTTTGCATGTAATTTACCTTGCATTATGCCTCGATCTTGTTAACTTGAGTGTGAATATTTGTGACGCGAGCTAAATAATGGTATTTATATGTGTAGGAGTCAATTGGAAGTGATTTGGAAAGTTTTCATGCAAAGTGAAGTAAGAAACGAGCACAAAAGCATCAAGTACCTACACTGTGCTACAGACTAGGATTCACGAGCTCTATAGCCAGCTTGACCGCGCTACAGACCAATCTTCACGAGCTTTATAGCCAACTTGACAACGCTATAGACTAGGCTTTGCGAGGTCTATAGCCAGCTTGACCGCGCTATACGCCTGGCTTCACGAGGTCTATAGCCCGGTAATTAAAAGCCGCGGGTTAAAAGACTCCAACCCCGATTTGGACTGACGGATTCTAAGACCTAACATATAAATACTCCCCAAACGAGTTGAGAGGGGGGGGGGGGGGGGGGGGACACCATTTTTGGAGGCAAGAACATCACGTGGAACAACGTTTGGAGGAGAAAATCATCGAGTTCTTCATTATTTCATCTTTTCTTTATAATTTGTTTATGCAAAATACTTGAAAAATTGTTACTACGAATATGAATGGCTAAGCACTCTAGTTTCTAGGTTGTGGTTGACATGATTATTTAATGTTTATTAATTACAACTTCGTTAATTCGGATTATCATCTTGTGGTTGTTTCTTTAATTCTCGTTTTAACTTGTGAATTGTTGTAGCTACCAATTCACCCTACTATCTATGCTTTGCTTGGGAAAGCCGTGTTTAGATTAGAGTAGAATTAGAGAGAGCTTGTTTCTGAACCCGTGGCTCGGGAAAAGATTTCGCGGTTAGGATAGGAATATACCTAACAGTCTTGCTTAGTTGAATACCGTATTATATTCGTTCACAATAGATTCAAGACCATAGGAATATAGGAATGATAATTATGGATAGATGAATAGTATTGTGGGAACTTGCTATTTATATAAATGATCCGGGTCAACTAGCAATCATAGATAATGTGGATTAATATGTGTAATTCCGAACCCAACAGGATTGATAAATCTACCATAACCCTGGAATCTTCATCTCCTTTGATTAAAATCCAACCACAATCGCTTGCTCCTAATTAATTTAGCTACTTGTTTAATTTTCGCAATAGTAGTTTAGTAGAAAAATATTTTTTTTTTATCTTGGACAGTAAATTGATTTTAGTTTTCTTAGTTAACGATTAATCTAAGTCTCTGTGGGTTCGACATCCGAATTTTGAGTCACTTTATTACTTGACGGCCACGTATACTTGTATGTACTTGGGAACTAACATGTATCAATACTTTACTGCTTTATAAAATATCATAATATGACAGTAACCTCACATGCAAATAGATTATTTGAAGAACGAACTTAGGTAATGCCATTTCAATATCTCCACATTGGAATAAAATTATTGTCAAGACCCAAAATCCAACTAGTTGTGATGGCACCTAACCCAACCCACTAAGTAATCCAATTAACAACTTATCCAATTCCAATGAAGTTTAATAAGACAAATAAGTAAAAGAAAATATATGAATCTCATACATTGACTGGTAGTACAAATCATGGGCTTCTAAGATTAGAATTTACAAAGCTGGTATGAAATAAATACATCATCTGTTTGAAATTCACATAAACAGATTTTTTATAAATCTAAGGCTACAATGAACAAGAGGCAGATACAACCGGAATGCAAGTACATCTTCAAATCTAGTTCCCGTCGATCACAACAACATTAGCATCCAACATCTGCATGCAAGATGCAGAAGTATAGTATGAGTACAACTAACCCCATGTACTCAATAAGTAACAAACCTAACCTTAGGTTGAAAGTAGTGACGAGCTGGAACAAGGGTTAGAGTCCAACACTAATAGCCAACAACAGTTCATAACAACATAATAAAAGTAATAAAAGAAGTAACTCAAAGATAAAATGGCTAGCTCGTTCACATTTCTAGAAAATAGTTCTGCTTTTCAAGTATATCAGTGAAACCCAAATATTTTACCGAAATTTCCCAAAAAATATAAGTTTGAAAACTATAATTTTTCCCAGAACTTTCAACAGGTATATTTTTCATTTTAAAATGGCATGAGGAAAATACATCTCTATGCCTATATGTCAATATATATGAGAAGTCATGAATGACGTGATACTGTACATATGATGAAAAATACATCTCTATTCCTGTATGCCAAGTGTGCACATCAAATGCAATATATCTTAGAGATGAACTCATGTACTCACACTCTCAGAGTACTCAATCTCATTGTCTCACACTTTTCACTCATCATGCTCAATCACTTGACAAGCTCAGTCACTCAGTACTATATATGACCAATCCAACCTAGGGAAGATCCTCTAATATATATATATATATATATATATATCAACTGGTAGTGAATCAGTACTGTATAAGGCCAATCTAGCCCGGGGAAGATCCATCCCAAAATATAAATTATTCGGGCAAGATCCATCCTAAGGAAGATCCATCCATCAATATAAATCAACTGCGCTCACTGGGGGTGTGTATACACTCCGGAGGGGATCCTTCATCCCAAGCTCTATAATCCGCACGGACAACTCACGTGCTATAGTGTCAATATCTGGATCCGCACGGACAACTCATGTGCTGCACGGAGAACTCACGTGTTGTCGTATCAATATCCTCACAATCAGGCCCTAGGCCTTACTCTGTTATCAATCTCTTAGTCTCTCGGCTCACAATACTCATGCTGAGCAGCCCAAATCAATGATATGAGATGTGACAATAAACAATAACATAGACTAAGATATGATATGAAATGATGAATGTGATTGAGTACATAACTGAAATTTAGCAAAAACTCAACAACAAAGAACGACCACTATGTGTCCCAATAATACCAGCGTATAGCCTAACATGATTTCTAGCATCAATTACAGCTCAGGTGCTCTGACACATAGAGTACAGTAGAAATGTTAAGATAGGATAGCTACAGAGATTCATGTAATCAACAAAATCACAATTTAGACGGTGCACGCCCAAACAACCGTCACCTAGCATGCGCGTTACCTCAACATCAATCTCATAACACGTAATTCTGGGTTTCATACCCTCAGCACCATGTTTAGAAGTGTTACTTACCTCGAACGAGCCAATTCCAATATCGAGCAAGCCAAATGATGCTCCAAGAATGCCATCCCACGCGTACCAACCTCCGAACGACTTGAAAGTAGCCAAAAGAAACTCAAATACATCAAATAAAGCCCAAAGGAAACAATTCCAAATGATAAAGGTTGAATCCTTAATCAAAGCCCAAAATCATCCAAAAAGTCAAAACTCGCGCCTTGGAGCCCGACAAAACTCACAAATCTAGCAACCCATTCGATTACGAGTCCAACCATACTAGGTTCACTCAAATTCGACTTCGAATCGATATTCAAAACTCAAAAACTCGCTCTATGAAACTTTAGGTTAAAACTCCCAATTTCTCTTTAAAATTCACAATCCAATTACCACAAACAAATATAGATTTCTGAAAAATATAATCAAAATCGAGTGTAGAACACTTACCCCAATCCTTGTGATGAAATTGCTCCAAAAATCATCTCAATCCGAGTCCTCAATCTCAAAATATGATAAAAGAACCAAAAACCTCGATTTATAGCTTCTGCCCAGCATTTTCTGCATTTGCGGACAGTAGGTCACGCCTGCAACCTTCATTTTTGCGAAACAAAGTCATGCACCTGCGAGACAGCCATTGCCACCAGTGGCCGCTTCTGTGATGACTAGGGTTACATCTGAGATCGCGCTTCTACGCCTGAAGAACCGCTTCTACGAAACCTCCCCAGCCATTTTTCCCCAGGTTGCTTCTGCGGTTATCTTCACGCTTTCGCGAGCACGCACCTATGCTCCATCATGAGCAGGTGCAAAGACATCAGTAACCAAAAACTTCAGCAACTTCAACAAGGCTCCAAAAGATCCGAACCCAGTCTGAAACTCACCCGAGCCCCTCAGGACCATGTTCGAATATACCAAGCAGTTCCATAACATAATAGGGACCTACTCGAGGCATCAAATCACACATACAACATCGAAACGACGAATCGCACCCCAAATCAAGCTTAATGAACTTTGAACTTTTCAACTTCCAAAACTCGTGCCGGAACATAGCAAATCAATCTGGAATGAACCCAAATTTCGCACACAAGTCCAAAATGACACAACGAAGCTATTCCAATTCCTGGAACCACAATCCGAATCTGATATCCTCAAAGTCAACTTCCGGTCATACTTATGAACTTTCCAAACCTTCAAATTTCTAACTTTCGCCAATTAGTGCTGGATCCTTCTAGGAACATCCAAATGAAATCCGGGCATATGCCCTAGTCCAAAATCATCATCTGGACCTATCAGAACCATCGAAACTCCGATCTAAGGTCAAATGCTAAAAAGTCATACTTGGTCAGCTCTTCCGACTTAAAGCTTCAATCATGACGTTTCTTCTTCCAAATCGATTTCGGATAACTTGAAAACCAAAACCGACGATTCATACAAGTCATAATACATAATACGATGCCGCTCAAGACTTTAAATATTTGACAGGATGCAAATGCTCAAAACGACCGGTCGGGTCGTTACATCCTCCCCCACTTAAACATACGTACGTCCTCGAACGTGTCAAGAATTGTTCTGAAGTCGCCAAATCACCATGTGACCTTACCATGCACATACCCGGGGGTGATCCCACGTCACCCTATTCCAAATAGTCCCGACAACACAACACAACTAAAGATAATTACTTCAATCTTAGTCCATAAACCACAATATCTAATTTCCAACATCCGGAATTTACTATAAGACCCGAACTTCGCATCTACACACTGTATAAGTCCGAACAAGCCGTATCAATTCATAACCATGACCCAAGACAAAATCACAGGATATACCACATAACACAAACACTCATTGCGATAACTTCCGACCATAATAGCTGCTCGATAACCAACCCGACATCGGTAACGAACCTCATATCAACTAAAATCTTGTTCTGAACCTTTGTACACTGCCAATGATGAAAGAAACAAGCAGAAACCCTTAACAACTCATTAGATTAACAAGTCATGGAGCTCTCTCTCGTCCGACAGAAACCAAAGCCAAGTCCTAAGACGACTTCCAATATTAGTCTTCCAAACATACTGTAACCAAATTAGATAGCACCCATTCTAGGTCCGATGACCTCATCTTATCAAATACAAGTTACTCTACTGACATGCCACACCAATACTACCCAGGGTCCGTGCACCAATACGCAACAATTCAAATGTACTAAAACATAGAAAATGACTCAAACGAGAGAATCGTCCTCCTAGCTCAACAAGTACCTCCACAACGCAATGCTAAAAAAACCATAACACACCGTAGAACCACAACACACGAATCTAACACAAAAGACCATATCTCAGCATAAATTTGCTGCAGTGCGTGACCCCATCCAAACACTGGTCCATATGAAATACCTCAGCCACCATTCTTGATATCAAAAACCACGCGCAAGTCGACATCAAGTACCCAAGGTGCATGACCATAACCACAAAGAATAAAATGGCACAATTCCACACAAACCTGAAAGAACATAAAAATCATTCAACACCCAGATACCCATCTCGCTCAAATTCTGCTATAAGGCCTAAATAGAACTGCATCATGTGTGCTTATAACCAACAAATCACAACCCCTCGTAGTATAGTGGAGTAACACGTAGATCATATTAGGACACAAATAAGCTCAACTCTAACCGAATGACACATCCCTCAACAGTAGCAGTACAGAGTCAACCAATCCAACTCGGTGTAGAATACACATCCTCATTAGGCCTACCAATAGCCCCCTGGTCAATCCTGGTCATCCACAAATAGACGCATAACCCTCCAGAAGTCAATAATGACTGGACCATAACACATGCTGTCATCTGGTTAGCTTTGGTCACATCTTCACAGTCCACAACCACGAAATATCTATTTCTGAGAACTCCCAGTCTCCAAATCCATAGGAAACACGAATCACCATATCCGATCCTATCTCTACCACCTGAATGTCTAACACCTCTCTCATACACAATCAATCCACGAGGAATACTTTTATAATTCTTCCGTTCCACATAGAAAAATCTGAATATTAGCAATCGATCAACCAGGCGAGTACCACAATACCAATGACACATTCGTAAGTCAAAACAAAATGCGCCTTCCGAGATGCGCACCCTTCTTAGGAGAGACCAAGCAGTTATAGCATTCATCTAAACATCGGAAACCGTCCATGCTGTCTAAGAATTCAAGACCTTCCTTCAAAACTAAACTGTGACCTTGCACATGGAAATCTCAATCCTACACAATGCCCCACGTCTATTATGCCATCATATGAAATGCACGAGAATCTCATGATCAACTCTGAGTCAAAAGCAGAATACATATCCAATTAGTTAGAAACCATCTATTTGATCCTATATAGTAGAAAAATCCCGATACGCAACATGTTCCTCACAATAGTAGGAAATATCCATCTCAAACCGTGGTAGACATAATCAAGAATTCTTTGGAATCCATTTGCACATAACCAAGCTATGAGAACCGAATCCCCCTAACTCAACCAAGCCACGCAGGTCACCAAAACCCAAGAGCATTACCACGAAACATCTGAAGAGGCTCGCCACCTCATAAAAACCCAAAGAACCGGTTATACCCATTACTGTGCTGACCCAACCTATCAGTCTGTCCTATTTCTCCGAGTTTCTTACGAGTTACAGACACTTTTCCTTGTCAGAACACCCTGATCCTTAACCAAAACTCATCCCCACGAGGTTCTAGCATAAAACCACACCGCCCTAAGGCCCATAAGCCACTGAATTCCTTCTTAAGCACCCCAAAGCACCAAAACTGATACACCCACTCTGAAGAGACCTTATGTGAACCTAAAGCTCTTTCCTTCACCTCCTTGATTGTAAAGCATATAATCCACAATGATATAGAAATACTGTGAGTCCCGATACTATTCAATGTAAATCTCAGGTTTTAACCATATATAAATTCAGAAAACTCTTAATTGCTACATATAAATCTTGAACCCACTAGAACCTTCTCAGGAGTCATTTACTTTGCTCACATCTCAATTGCACCGACCAAATGGGCCGAATGACTTGTTCCCCATTAGATCATCGACACCAAAATAAGTAACCCACACCTCCAAGAAACCGAGTGAATCCCTAATCCATGCACACTACATCCGTCACGAATAACAATACTCATATTATCCTGTGATTTACATATACCCATGAAGTGTAACATATCACATATCTAGAAATTCCTTTACTCGAGTCATCCTCAATCTCAACCTCCGCAAATCACAATTGATTCACAGGTATGTCCCAAACCGAAACCAGCACAACACGTAACCATACAATCAAATCAGCGATAGCAGACTCCTCTACTTGGCTAAAATCCATAGAATAAAACATCTGATAACTTACAATAACCATACCTTATTACTACCATAATACCACCGTGAGGTTCAACTAACTCCTTCATAAATGTTACAACCCATATTCACGTACATTGGTTCATGCCATAAGTTAGTCAATGTAAATATGAGAAGATATTATCTTTGAGATGATAAGAAGTTAATCCTATTGGTCTTAAATGATACAAGAGTGTATAAGGGTGATTAACAAGTATTAGAAGTTAAACGAATCAGGGATATTGTAACCCGTATTTTTGGGTAAACCTAGGGGTGCTTAATATTCTCAAGAGGTCGTGTTTTAAGTTATTTGAATCATATAATATCCATATAATATGTCTTGAAGTCAAACAAATTATGAAACAAAAGTCGACAAAAGTTGTCGCAATTTATGTTCATAATTTTACTTAAACTTTAGGTCAAATATTACTAAGTTTTTCTCCCAATTTACTTGGAATTACAGGGTGATCTACCCACCATATTGAAGATCTATGAGTCTAGTTTCCAAATAATTAATCCATTTATCAATAAGACATCAGAGTAGAGAGATATACGCATTATTGCGAGACTGCATAGGCTGCTAGGTGACAAGTAGGTGCGTCACCTACTTGGTTAAATGAGAGCCCAAAAAGAGGCAATTTCGGGTTGGCCAAAGAGCCCATTTAAATTAATATCTCCTGAAATATAAACCTCATTGTATATCACAAATAACCATACCTAAATCCCAGCAAAGCTTCCTCCAAAAATTATCCACAAACCCTAATTGATTTTCTCTCTCTTTCAAGTTCTAATTGGGGGTAAAACCTAGAGTTTGAAGAACCAAGATAAGGGATGAGTTATCCAACAAGTAAGGTGAATTTAATGATCTCTTTAATCCATTTTTTCTGCTATAAATTCATGGTAATTCGTTTTATACTTGTAAGAACTCACGGGACGGTGATCGGAAGCCATGAGTTCGAGTTATTCACTTGCAGCGGACTGTTTTGTGGACTATTTTGTGTTGCTGTTGGGTGCGTGTTTTACTAATATTTTGTGGAGTTTTGGAGGAGGAAGGGTGTGGAGAAACACCATATAGATGTAGGGTGGTGGGCTGGTCCTTTGTCGTAACATTTCCGGGTCGTTTGACACTACTACGGTGGTCGTCTTATGTATGAAGTGATTAAGTTGTGTGGACTATTTTGGGAGGCTCAATATGATTATTATTGATGTTGTTTGGGATGTTTAGTGATTTTTTAACTTGTGTGAAGTCATATATATAGGGGAGGTGCTGTCCGTTTTATTGTAAAATAGGTTTTGGTCGATACATAGTAGTTATGACGCTTAAATGATAACGATAATGTCGTTTCTCTTATTGTAGACTAAGGAGTCGCGACATTTGCATAGCTGGAGGTTGGGAAGTATATATACAAGGTATGTGAGGATATACCTTTCCTTATTTTGCACTACTCCGATTGTACATAATGCGATGAACGTGCTTCCAGAGATACTCTACTCTTAGAAGCTAGCAGTACTTACATTGTTTCCCTTCTTATGAAACAATTGATGTTGATGTTGCTTCTCTTATTCTTATTTTATCAATGTTGTTGGTGCTTCATGATTTTTATAATATTCTTGATGAAGAGTTAGTCCTAATAACGTGTACGAAGAATATCGACCTTACGTCACTCCGAAAGGTTCAGAATATGATTCCAATGAGTCATACATGCATTATATATATATACACACACACACACACACACACACATATATATATATATATATACACACACATATATATATATATATATATACATATATATATTTATATATATATGTATCTATTTTACTCTACCGAGTCGCGCTATAGTCGGCCGGGTACGACACCTATTGTGCAACCACTGATCAGTTGGGTTTTACCGAGCTCCACGTGGCCGGGTACATTTTATCGAGACTATTATGACCTGGTACGATATGATGATGATGTTTCCCACAGAAGCGTATGTTTTAAAAGCTTATGTATATATATGTACGTATCACGCATTTCATGTCAGTAGCCCTCAGAGGTACCCAGATGTTAGAGGTTGTATATACTCTATCCCTGTTTACATTACTGTTCTTACTTATGCTTTCTTGCCTTACATACTCAGTACTTTATTCATACTGACGTCCTTTTTATTTGTGGATGCTGCATGTCGTGCTGCAAGTCCTGATAGACAGGTAGACGCAGCTCCCCCACCACAATAGGCTTCACAGTTCAACGGTTATTGGAAAGATCCTTTCTCCAGACTTGCCGTGGTCTTGGTATGCATTTTTGTTGTAGATATTATGGGTATGTCGGGGCCCTGTTCCGAAAATGTTGCATCACTTATGCTCCTGTAGAGGCTCATAGACAGGTGTCGACTCATGTATAGTTGGTATGCCTTGTTGGCTAGTTTTTTTTGTATAGTCTTTCATGGCAGCGTTGTAGCTCGTATCTTATATGTAGTTTCTTAGTAATCTTTTCATCCCATGTGATGAATGTTCATGTCATTATCTTTCATTGTTTATTGTTCATGATCCATATCTACCATTTATATTGATCTCGTTGGCCCTTAAAGATAATAAAGAAGGTTAGATAAATTGTACGTTGGTGCTCGGAAAGTATGGCCCGGGTGCTAGTCATGATCCTCCAGTTTGGTTCGTGACAATAAACCCATGTAACACAACCTATATAATACCTCAAATCACTTGCAATTCTCGCATTCACCCTCATGGCGATCAAGCCAACTATTACAACCGATCCAAACTCAAATCTGATACGGATTCGTATCAAAAACACGGATAATGCAAAATATGCAGAATCAAAAAGGATAGAATATTAGGGTTAAAAATAGAGAAAGACAAGAACCTAACTATGAACTAGTAAGACCCCTTGAATTCCTATAATAAACAATAATCTAGGAAGAACAAGAACAACTAACACGGATTAAGCTAATCATAAAATGCAATTCAAAGCACCTAGAAGATATATCAACTAGAACAACGAATTAACATTCAAGTACAAAATATAATCCAAGAGTATGAACATGAACTCATACATGATAAATCTAACATAGATAATCTAGAAAACATGGTAAATAAAGAGAAATAAAAGATACCCTGAACTCTCAAGGTTTGGTTTGCTTATCAATTCATCATCAAAAGCTTCTTTCAACATGATAGGAAGGGACTATTTATACTATAGTGCTATTTAGGCTAAATAACTAAACTACCCTTAGCCTTATAAGACTAGCCTAAATAGCTAAATTGCTAATATGACCTCCTTAATCTTGACTCCTTTAAAGCACTCCAATGCTATGATGTTGACTTGAAAATTATCCTCATAAGTGTGCTCATCTTGCATGTATCATCCTCCCCCTTGAAGGAAATTCGTCCTCGAATTTGGACCTTGCAAAACCAAGAATGGGGCACATATAAGTATCAAACCAATAACAATCAAAGCATAGTATATCCAAGCTAAAAGATCAAGGTTCTCAATCTTGCACTCAAAAGTAACACGCGTATGATATAGCTAAGTGTCATAATCTAGAAAGAATACATCTTCAATACAAATGACACAAACTTGACTATAAGGAAAATAATATCCATGAGAATAATCAAGAGAGAGTAAAGTTCCATGCCTCCAACAAAACTATAATCTTGTAAAATTCTCAACAAAGTGCGCACTTTTATGGTATAACCAAGTGTCATGATAAGCAATAGAAACTATACTCATCAATCCAAAGAAAGACACTTTACCACAATAAGGAACAACTCCGGGTCAAAAACGAATTTTAATCCCCGAGTATCCACATACTTCCCAACAATAAATTCACATGGAAACTTAAGAGATATGCCAACATCATGAATCACCATATAGAGAATATCAAAATACTCAAAGTTACGAATCTCTAACTCAATGGCCTTAGACTAACACAAGATAAGCATAAGCCAAATGTACATACCATTCTTGCTTTCGGGCAAAAGAAAAAGCTCTTGACAAATAAGATTCCAAAGTGTTAGTTCAAGGCTTTCCTTACCCTTAGTAACTTTAGCTTGTTGAACCTTCACAAAATAATCAATAAAGTTAGGTTCTTTTTGCTCACAATTATCAATCAAAACACCAAAAGAAACATTCTTACCTTTTCTCATAGAAGCATTAGCAAACTTTAACGAGAATGTTCTTTCAAAACTAGGAATACGATAAGTAAAGCAAGTAATACTAGTGTTAGCATAAAAAACTTTACTTTTCTTTTTACTCTCAACCAAATCATCACATTCAAATTTTTCCATTTCATTATAAAAATTGAATCTTTCTTCCAAAGGAATGGAAATAGAATCAAAGAATTCATCAACACATTCTTCATGACTCGTTTCTTCATAAAGTTCAAAACTTTCTTCCAAAAAAGTTAAAGTAGAGTCAAAATAATCATCACATTCATCATCCCACAAAGTTGGTCGATCATAAGAATCAACATCATCACTAGCTAAAGAGTCATTAAACAAGACACTAGGATCATCCAATAATGCACAAGAACTCTTAGCTAGTTGCAAGCCACAATTATTTTTCTCATCAAAAGATAATGAAATACCGAACTTATTAATGTCATAGCTATATTTCAAACTCAAAGTGTTACCGTAGTAAACTAAAGTACCAAGAGTAGAAGGATAATCTATTTTACCTTGAAGCACTTCTAAAGTATTATCTTTACCTTGAACTTGCTCATTTAATTTCAAAAGTTCTGTTGAAAAGGTAGCTTGAGCTTCTTCGAAGTTCATCAAAGTATATTGAACTTCACTTGATGGCTCCTTTCTAAAAGTCCCTACACATGATACAAAACAATAGAAAAGGAAGAAAGGTTAACGACATTAGAATAAGTAAAATCCTCACTCTCTTTTTGTTTTCCCTCTTTCTTTTCTCTCATTTTCTTTTCAAGCTCTTCACTCTTTTCTTGTGACATCTCACTCACTTCACTCCACACTTTCTCTCCTTTTTCCACTCTAGAGTTGTCACTTTTCTCTCCCTTACTTCTTTTTTTCTTTTGTCTCTCATCCTTACTTTTTCTCTTTACATTTTTCAAGGATGTTGTCAAACGCATTTGCTCTTTCAAGACTTGACTTGGTTCCAATGGTTCAAGTGTCACAAACTTGACTTTCCAATTAAGATAATAGTGATTCTTCCTTCTTGATGTAAAACATATCTATCATACAACCACGGTTGCCCAAGGATGATATGGAAAGCATGTAATGGCACAACCCCACAAATTACTTCATCCTTGTAGTCCCCAATCATGAAAAGAATCTTCACTAATTTGTTCACTTTAAGTTCGCCACAAGCATTCAACCATTGCAACTTACAAGGTCTAGGATGATTGAAAGTTTCCAACTTTAACTTTTTCACTTAGGTAGCTCTCACCAAATTGTAACAACTTGCTCCATCAACTACCAAAGTGCACATCCTATCCAAAATCAAACATTTAGTGTAAAAGATATTATGCCTTTGTGTATTTTCCACTTCTTCCTCCATCGAAGTAGACAAAGCCTTTCTCACCAACATATCTTATTTCCTCCTATATTCTCCATTAGAACTTGTTGGATGTCGTCCAACTCATTCAATGTGGTCTCATGATCATGTTAAAAAAGTGGGTTGTTAATCATTCGAGGCTCTTGAGGTGGTATGGGTAGTGGAAGAGGGAGATTGTCCCTCTTTGGTGGTGCTTGAGGCATATGGTGTGAAGCTATATTTGGTGGTGGTCGAGGTTGTGGTGAAGTTTGATAAGGTTATAGTTGATGTACTTGTGGTGGCTGATATGTTGTTGGGGTTGTAGTTGGTGTTGGTAGTGGGGTGGTGGATAAGTTTAAGATGTATTGTAACAAGCATCAAAACACACAACTTGGCTTGACATAGTATAAACATCATAATCTCCCCTTAGACTAGGAGAATGACTTGTAAATTGATTTGCACTCCAGACTCCATATCCAATATCTTGCCTCGCCACCAATTTGTCCTCAAAGTATTTAGAAATGAAGGAATGCCCCTTCCATTTAGATTAACCACATACCTATTCCATTCTACATCAATCGGAATATTATGATCAAGAAACCAAGGTTTTTCCAATCGTACATGGCAATACTTCATAGTATATACATCACACCAAACCACTTCTTTAAAGTCTCCTTTGGTTATAGTAACCATCACACTTCTATCAACCACGCACCACGAAATTTATAAGGCGACTCCCTTGGAATACAATTCAATCCCAACCATTAAACAAAGGAAGAAGCAATAAAGTTGGTTGCATAATGATTACTCATAGCAACCAAACAACCCTCACAGCCTTCTACATTCGCTACATAATGCCTCAAATTTATCTTTCTCCCACTTTCATCATAAAAGATTTCAACACTTGGAGAAGTACAATTAGTTCAATAAAAAGAACTCACATAGCCATCCATACCTCACTTATGACTCCTTGTACCTACAAAAGAAAACATAAATCAAGAAAGTTGGTTAGTCAAAAATAGGACCTCACAATTCACTCCCTTAGTGTTTCACTCAATATATGTGTCATTAAACACTCGTGTTTACAATCAAAGGTCAAAGGCTTTTGCGACCTCGCTCAATTTAACTCACCACTCAATCCTTTTTCCACACAAGGGTATCTAAAAATTCTCTTCACAACCAACGTTCTCAAATCAATCCAAGTAGGCAATCAAGTATCAGTTCAGAATGAAATGTATGTGACATCAAAGAAAGCACAATTAAAAGCTAACAGACTTGAGCCAAACAATTCACAACGTAAAAGAGAAAAGCACGAAAAAGTGGCACGAAATAAACAAAGCACACAAAGAAACTAGAAATAAACTCAATAAGAACAATTATAACGTTTAATCTAGCTTAGGGTATAGTTTACTACAAATTGGAAGAAAGAAAAGAACATAAACTACAAAACTGGACATTTTTTTTCAAATTTTGGTCATATTCGCAAAAACTGGCTACTTTTGTAAAAACTGGTCGCCTTTGCAAAGCTGGGCAGGTTTGCTGAATGCTGAACCTTTCTGGATAGTGCACAACCTGCATATTTCTTCCTCTGCCTGATACAGTGAAGCTAACTCCCAAACAATTTGAAGTGTAGACAGTGCATCCAAAACTAGAAAGCCGCACGATAATGTAAATAGTGCAACTGGGCAGCTTCTGTTGCAATACTGAACAAAACTGCAAAGTGCAGGACTGAACTGTCAAGGCAAAGTGCAGCTGTTAAACCTATTCAGCACCAAACGTCTTTAGTAAAACAACTATTGTCACATACCATTGCACCCTCTTTTTTTTTAAGATGCTGTTGCAGCAGACATGCAATTGAAAGTTCAATTAAGCTCTCCTTTATCCAACAATCAACAACTCAGGACAAAATGGCTTCTTGGAGAACCAAAAATCAAGTTTAGACTTAGCTCACATAGTTGAACTGATGCAACAACAACAACTAAATACCTTTAGCTCAAAATTTTTCAAGAATTCAAACCAAAACAGTGCAGAAATGCTGTCCAAACTTGTAGAATTCAGCAGCTTCTAATTAGCATTCCTAATTTGCAGGTTGTTTTCCTAATCTGGTTGTTTGCCTTGAAAAATACAAGTAACAATTAAATTTGATTTGTGGCTTTAAATATACGTGATCTAGTTCAATACTAATTAATAAACAAGTAATATAGAGTTTAAATGAGTAGGACTGATGAATCAAACCAATGTTACTAGAGCAGTGGGGACCTCGAGCTCGATGTTATCGATGACCTCGAGGTGGGTTATAGATGATTAAAGAAAGAATAATAAAGTAAGAGCTTTAAAGCCGAAGAACAATTCTGAAGCACAATAAACGAGAAAAGGCAAATAGTATATTATTTTTGTAGTGATAAGATGATCCTTACAAATGATTGGGGTCCCTTTTATATAGGAGGGAAAACCCCAAATAAGGTACAATTCTATTCATAGTAAAAAATCCTATTGGTACGGATTTGTACGAATCTAGTACGGATTTTTACGAATCTATATAACCACCTAGTACGGATTTGTACGAATCTATCCTGAAATTTACGCCTTGACGTTTATGCCACTGAGAAATTCCCGCTCTTTCTTGAGTGTGTTTGAGATGATACTATCTCAAGATAGAGCATGCTGGGCCTCCGATTTTCTCCCCCGAGGTGCACATCTTTTATCCGGGCTTGATCCCTTCTTTGAGTTGCCCGAACTCAAGCTCGGGGTTTGATTAAGACCTCGAAATCGGGCTCTCTGGTTTCGACCATATATAGATAGTCCATGTGTTTCTTAGAATGAAAAGATAAGAAACGATTTGATTCTAGACTCTTCGACGCCCCAATCATGACGTCAGACTCGTGAGGTTAGTGGTTGGCGTGACTGAAAGGTCGTGCAAAGGTCACGTCTGCACAGTTTTCGAAAAGTCATCAATTAAAAGCGGCTTTTGGCCAGCCGTTTAGCTTCCCCAACATGCACAAGTGGCCTCTATAAATACTTCAACTTATTTCTTTGCAAACTTTACTCCCTTCAACATATTCATACATGTTGTTTTCTTATTCTCTATGCGTTTATACCTTTCTTATGCCCATTTTACCATCAACTTTCTTATTTTTCTTCTCAATTCACAGTAATAATGACAAAAACTTCCAAGGCAATTCCACAGAAAGAGAAGGCTTCTTCGTCTTCTCGCACATCTAAGAGTAAAATGACAGTCCCTCATCGTATTGAAGAGTGTACCTCGGACCTTGTGATTCGTCTTCCGATTGCCGCTGGGCGGATATGGTGGACGTGGAGATCCCTTCACTCGAAGAGGATATCATATCACCACTTACAAAGCAGGGTACCTAAGTGTGTATACCTACCCATTCACCTTAGGCCCCGTAGATCCTTCTCTACCTCTCCTAGATCCAGTGATTCTCGACTTCTATTGTCACGACCCGAATTTCCCACCGTCAGGACCGTGATGGTGCCTAACATTGAACCCGCTAGGAAAACCAACATTAATGTTTATTTATCTTATTCATTTATTTTTAACAGACAACAGGTGATGTACAAATCAGCGAAAATAAAAATGCGAAATAAAACAAAGTCTAACAACTTGATCAAATGCCATTACGAAATTCATAATACTAAACCCAGAATTTGGTGTCACAACTTCACAGACTATCTATGAATACTACATATAAGGTTCTGAACGAAATAAATACATATGTCTCAAAATAAGGAAGAATAGAATGGAAAATAAAGTAGGAGGGGACGCCAAGGCCTGCAGACGCCTGCAGGACTACCTCGGAATCTCCAATGGACTGAAGGCAGCCTCCTCACTCTAAGGTCCGTAGAGTCCTGTACCGGGATCTGCACAAAAGTGCAGAGTGTAGCATCAGTACAACCGACCCCATGTACTGAGTAAGTGTCGAGCCTAACCTCGGCGAAGTAGTGACGAGGCTAGGACACGACAACCAACCAAACCTGTGCAGTTTAATCATATACGTAGAAAATAATAACAACACAAATTAAGCAGCTAAATACAAGGAAAGGGGAACATGCTGAGGGGAGGAAATATCAAGTAATGGAAGTAACGAAGTAAAGCAACAAATTTGATATCAATTTAACAACAGAAGTAACAACACAAAAACAAGTGCATGACATTACCCTTCGTGCTTTTACTCTCATCCTCACAAAATAATAAATAGAATGCACAACATCACCCTTCGTGCTTTTACTCTCATCCTCACAATAAATCAATAGAAACGGCACAACATCACCCTTCGTGCTTTTAATATCATAATACGGCACGACATCATCCTTCGTGCTTTTAATATCATAATTCTGGCACGACATCACCCTTCGTGCTTTCACTCTCATCCTCACAATAAATCAATAGAAAACGACACGACATCACCCTTCGTGCTTTACACTCTTCCTCACCCAAACAAATCAATAAAAACAATCCGGCAAGGAAATCAACAATACAAACAACAATAATAAATCCATAAAGTTCCGACAAGGGAGTCAACAGTAGAATCAATATCATCCCGGTAAGAGAAACAACTATAACCAACCTCACTTAATTACTTAACTTCACGTAATAATTCTTAACTTGAACCAATACTCAACAATGATTAATACCAAGGAAATATCACCAACATGGATAATTATCAAGTTGAACTCAAATAATGCTGAATGAAAAATCACATAAATCACGATATTCGACTCACAGGTATACTTGACACCAACGTATAGATACTCGTCACCACACCTATACATTGAACACAACACTAACACGTAGAACATAAGGCACAATACCTATTCCCTCAAGCTAAGATTAAGCTAAACACTTACCTCGGATTCCACGGCCAACTCAAGCCTCAATTACCGTTTTCCCTTTAGAATTCGCCTCCAATTCATTTGTAGCTAGACATATTTAACTTAAAAACGTCAATAAGTGCTAAATAATTTAACCCCAATGCTTAATCATAGCTTTTCTACCATTCTTCCCAAAATGTCAAAAATCGATCCCGGGCCCGCTTGGTCAAAACACGAAGTTCGGACCAAACCTGATTATTCATACACCCACGAGCCCGAATGTGTAACTTGTTTTGGAATGCGACCCCAAAATGAGGTCTGAATTCCAATTATAAAAAAACTCTAACTCTACCCAAATCCCCAATTTTCTACCATTAAACCCTAGAATTTTTTATAAAAATTGATGAAAAACATTGGAGGTTCGAAAGAAAATAGTTAATGGGAACTTACCTATGATTTTGGGAAGAAAAGCTCTTGAGAAAATGGCCCTAAGCCTTATAATTTTGTGAAAATATGAAAAGAAAACGACTGGAGTTCTATTTTAAAAACTTCACTGCCCGACCCTCGCACTTGCGGTGCTTGGGTCGCACCTGCGCTTATGCAGGTGCGGAAAATCCTCTGCTTCTACGGAAATGAACAGGACCACTGGGGGCCACACCTGCGGAAAGAGATCCGCTTCTGCGGAAATTTGTCCGCATCTACGCGAAGAGAGGAAGCCGGGTTGGACCACACCTGTGACCTAAAATGCGCACCTGCGGCCCTAGGCTCGCAGGTGCGGGCACACCAGAACTGGTGCACCAGTAGTGTTTTCCTAAGTCTAACCATCCCGAAACCTATCCGAAACTTACCCGAGCCATCGAGACTCCAAACCAAACATGCATACAATCTCAGAAACATCCTACAGACCTACTCGTGCGATCAAATCGCCAAAATAACATCTTAAACGACGAATTTAGCATCAAAATCAAAGATAAATCTTAAGAACTTTTAAACTTTCAAATTTTACAACCATAGATCCGAATCACGTCATATGACCTCCTTTCCTTACCAAATTTTTACATGCATCACTCAAATACTAAATTAAACATGTACGGGGCTCTGGAACCAAAATACGGTCCCGATACCATCAATTTCAATTTAATCAAATTTCCAAAAACTCTTATAATTTCAGTAAAACAATTTCTTTCAAAAATTTATTTCTCGGGCTTGGGACCTCGAAATTCAATTCCGGGCATACGGCCAAGTCCCATATTTTCCTACGGACCCTCCGGGACCGTCAAATCACGGGTATGTGTCCGTTTATCAAAAATTTTGACCGAAGTCAACTTAAATTCTATTTTAAAGGCAAAATTAGAATTTTTCTCAGTTTTTCTTATAAAAGCTTTTCGGATACACGCCCGAACTGTGCATGCAAGACAAGATGAGATAAAAAGAGGTTTTCAAGGCCTCGGAACACAGTTTGACTTTTAAAACAAGGGATGACCTTTTGGATCATCACATCTATCGACAGTACCAAGTGACGCTAGGCCAAATTTACCCTTCCTTTTGGTGAATTTTTAAGTTAAACAGATACTTCTTGAGCAAGGTCGAGGGGATGTCTTTTACCCTCGACCATCTGATTAGGATATACAGCCCTTGTCTCTATCGAGGTGGCCTGATAAAGTTGCAACATCCATCCTCGAAGTCTTTCTTCTCCAGCATCGACGAAGATAAAGACCGAGGGTGGATTAGCCGCTTCGTTCGAGTCAAGACCTCCGACCTAATTCCCGCTGAAAAGATTCCGTTCCCAGAGGAGTGGAATATGAAGCGTAAGTACAGACTTATCGAGTGTGTTTCATTATTTTGGTGTTCCCGTCTTCTTTTGAACTAACCCCTTTTTAATGATGCAGCCGTCGTTTGGTATCCAGGTGCAGTTGCGGACCTCCGGGGCTGGGTTCGGCAATTGGCTTCCACTTCCTCATACGCCGAGCGCGTATGACACGAATTGGACAAAGGAATATGGGAGGCCAAAAACCACGGTGAACTTTCATTATTCACAAATCTAAATCCCTTAGCGAAATGCTCTTTAGAAAAACTCTTAATTTTCCATTTGTGCAGGCCTCGGAGACGCTGTTTCGATGAGGCCGCCCCCAGCCGGTGAGGAAGAATCCCCAAAACCCGTCAAAGACAAGAAAAGGAATAGGGGGTCGCCGATGAACTCCCCGAAGCTAAAGAAAACCAAGGTTCGAACGTCTAAGGTCGATACGATGACTTTAACTCCGAAAACTACTGAACGTCTTCGTGCCGAGGACGAAGAGGGAGACGATGCTAAGGGCGAAGATGATGACCGCCCATTAGTGATTAGGAGAAGAGGAAGCACTGATGTTTCAAAGACTGCTGAACCGAAGGCTGCCGATGGTAGCTTGAGCAAAGTCCTCGAGCCGACCAGCAATAAGAAGGCGCCTTGTACTGAAGGGCACTTGGTCGATGAACTCGAAGATCCTAAACCTAAGGTACCTCCAAGGCGGGAGAACGCCGTGATTGAACTATTCGGGGTGATTGATGTGGACTATTCTCCGCCAAGCTCGTTGTTCTCTGCAGGGCAAATACGAGATGCCCAAGATATGAGGACTCTCTATATAGGAACATCCCACGGGGAGAACAGCATCTTCGGAGAATTCCTTGCCAGGGTCGAAGAGGGCCCCGACCTTGATGCCCGGTTCATCTTTGAAGAGGTTGAGAAGCTTCGAAAGCAGGTAAACTTTGCCTTAACAATTGTGTTTGGAGTTTGATTTTGCCTTTCTGACTCCCTTTCTTTATGATAAGGCCATTTTTCCAAGTCTCGGGCTGAGCTTGCCCGTTTTGAAGTTGAGCTCAGGAATCTCATGTCTGAGATGGACGAACTCAAGGCTCTTTATGCCAAAAGAAAGGGGGAACTCAACAATCTTCGAGCAAGTTCGGAGAAGGCTTCCCAAGAGCGGGCCGAGTTCGTGGAACTGGTAATATAGCCTTTGTGGGCTTATTTTTTACTTACTTGTTTTGGTGTCTAATGCTTTAATTTTGCAGCTTCAGCAGAAGGCCGACCTGGTGGAGCAACTTCGGGAGGAGCTTAAGAACAAAGAAGCTGAAACCCTCGAGTGGAAGCAAAATATGGACCATCAGGCCTCCTTGAAGGACACTCTTCGGGAAAAACTGGCCTCGGTCGAGCACAAGCTTCAGATTGAAAAAGAGGAGAGCCGTAATTTTAAGGAACTTCACACTGAGACGGCCATTGAATTAGCTAAGGTCATGTCCGAAGCTGATGCATTCGTGTCCTCATATCGAACCGATGCTGCTGCTGCTAATGCTCGGGCTCGGGAGATCTCTGATGCGGCCGAGCTCAAGTTAACATGTGCCATCAATCATGCTAAGCTGGAGTCTTGACGGCACACTCTTGAGGAGATGAATGCTAAAGGCTTTGACCTTTCCACCGAAATCGAGAAGGTAAAAGCTTTGGAAGAAGAGGCAGCTGCATTGCTCTCCACCAACGAGGATTCTGCCACCGGCTTCGAGAGCGAGGGAGACGAAGGTAAATTCCCCAAGGAGGAGGAGGAGCAGGAGAACGTCCCTAAAGATGAGGCTACCGAAGATGTAGCTCCAGTGGACGCTGCCTCCGAGAAAGTGACCCCCGAAGTAGATTAGGTTCATTTTTTGTGTAAGGTCCCTATGTGGGGGTTTTGTAAATGTAATTTTGAATCATCTTTTGAATATACAGAACTTTTTTGCTTCATCTTTGTTTCGTGTTAAATTCCATTTTGTCTTCACTTGTGAAATGAAATTTGGTGTTGTAGACAATCGGTCCGCCTATTGGGCTTAGAATATAATACCCTTAGGTTTTGTGTTTGATAAACGATCGATAATAGGTTACCACTTAAGGTTCAGTCTTCGAGCTAATATTTAAGTTGGCTTGATGTTAGTTCGGTGTGAAGGGACTTATGAGTCCGAGCTAGATAAGGTCTTTATGCTCTTGGTCCCTCGGTTTAGTATTGGCCCTTAGGCTCTTTTAGGTTGGCCCTTAGGCTCTTTAGGTAGGGCCAATTCGACCTTTAAAGTGGCTATAATTTTTCCCTCCGTCCGGCTAAATGACTTAGTGAAAAAATTTGGTATGCCTTAGCATGTTTTTGTTGTATTCATACTTGTTGGAGTTTTCGAAGGTTCGAGCGATTGGGACCTCGTCTGTAATTTGTTGTGTACCGATAATCGAATACCTCTTGAGATTTTTTCGAAGGCTGATATTATCGAAGCCTCTGATTTATTTGAGGGTTAGTTCTATCGAAGCCCTTTATCATTTGCTTTTGTCGAGAGTAACCCGATTTAACCGGTTTTTTGAAGTGTTTGAAGGACTTTAGTTTATGGCAGAAGTCGGACGTCTCCGAGCCGCATTATTTTGGCCGTAGCCTTTTTATATGACCGTAGTCTTTAGTATGGTCGTGGCCTTTAGTCCTCGAGTACGATGGCCTTGGACTTTACATCGAAGGGATGCCTCTTCGAGGTCTTAGGAGTTCGAGTATGCCTCTTTGAGGTCTTACAAGTTTGAGTTCGCCTCTTTGAGGTCTTATGAGTTCGGGGTGCATTTGCGTTCTGGCCTTTGAGCCATTTCCTGTGGACTAAATGTGAAGTTGGTATAATAATAGACCTCTTTGAAACAAAAAGTGTTGTGATATAACAAGAATGCTTCTTTAAATAATTGATACACGCGGACATGTTTTGCTGTCGAGGGTCCGATTTTTCTATATGGACACGGTTCATTTGACCGTTTGGCCTTTTACAAAGTTCTCCTATCGAGGCCCTCTTTGGTGTGTATTGTTTTCTTCGAAAATGTAACCTCCGAGGGTGATTCCCCCCAGTATTTGAGGTTAATTGAAAAGAAGCCTTGAATACTTGTTGAATTTCCCTTAGGTAGCATATAAGTGTTGCCTCATTAAAAACCTTGCCGGTAAAACCCATTTGGGACAAAACCCGTTCTAAGGAAAAAAGAGTGCAACGCATGCTTTAAAACCCAAGGTCTTCGAGTTGAGGGGTGCTTCGATGTCTTCAATCGATCATTTTCAAGGGGTTAATCTTTAATATAAATGAAAAAGGGGGAGAAGGTCATACCTCAACAATAATATCGTTTGAGTAATTATATGTTCCAGTTGTTTGGTTGTTGTTCGCTTTCCATTGTGCTAAGTTTGTAGGATCCTTCTCTTATGACTCCGAGGACTCGGTACAGTCCTTCCCAATTGGGGCCTAGTTTCCCTTTGTTTGGGTCTCGAGTATTGAGGGTGACTTTCCTTAGTACCAAGTCCTCGACTCCGAAATGGCAAAGGTTTTCCCTTATGTTGTAATACCTCTCGATCCTTTGCTTTTGTGCGGCCATTCGAACTAGCGCAACTTCACGTTTTACATTTAGTAAATCGAGGCTAGTGTTCATGGCCTCGTGGTTTGAATCCTCGGTGGTATGATGAAACCTGACGCTAGGTTCCCCGACCTCGAACAGAATCAACGCCTCGGACCCATATACCAAATAAAATGGGGTTTCCCCCGTGCTCGACTTTGACGTCGTTCGATATGCTGATAGCACCTCGGGCAATACTTCTCTCCATTTTCCCTCTGCACCGTCCAACCTTTTCTTCAAGTTTTGAATGATGGTTTTGTTTGTGGACTCGGCCTGACCATTTGCGCTCGGGTGATAGGGCGTTGATAGAATCCTTTTTATTTTATGGTCCTCGAGGAATTTTATCACTTTGCTGCCGATGAACTACTTCCCATTGTCGCATATTATCTCAGAGGGTATCCCGAATCGACATACAACGTGGTCCCATATGAAGTCGATGATCTCTTTTTCTCTTATACATACAACGTGGTCCCATATGAAGTCGATGATCTCTTTTTCTCTTACTTTTTCGAAGGCATGCACTTCTAACCATTTTGAAAAGTAGTCAGTCATAAACAAAATAAATTTAGGTTTACCTGGCGTAGTTGGTAGGGGGACGGAGATGTCCATCCCCCATTTCATGAATGGCCATGGGGATAAGACCGAATGGAGTTGTTCACCGGGCTGATGGACCATTGATGCGAACCTTTGGCATTTATCACACCTTCGAACGAACTCCTTGGTATCTTTTTCCATTCTATACAAATAATACCTTGCTCTGATCACCTTGCAAACCAAAGAATCGGCACCGGAATCATTCCCAAAAGTGCCTTCGTGGATTTCTTATAATACATAATCGATGTCCCCCGGTCCCAAACATACTGCCAGTAGTCCGTCAAAGGTTCTTCTGTATAATGTTCCATTTTTCTCGAGTGAGAATCGAGCTGTTTTGGTTCGTAAGTCCCTTGACTCTTTTGGGTCCGAGGGGAGCTTCCTATGCTTCAAGTATTCGACGTACTTATTCTTCCAACCCCATGTCAAACTTGTTGAGTTTATTTTCGCATGGCCTTCTTCAACCACCGACCTCGACAATTGGACAACAGTCCCAGGGACAATGTCATCTTCTTCAACCGAAGACCTCAAATTTGCGAGTGCATCGGCCTCGCTATTATGTTCTCGAGGTACATGGTCCAGTGTCCATTCCTTGAAGTGATGCAGTGTCACTTGAAGTTTGTCTAAGTACCTTTGCATTCTATCTTCTCGAACCTCGAAGCTCCCGTTCACTTGGTTTACTACCAAAAGAGAGTCACACTTGGCTTCAATGACCTATGCTCCCAGGCTCTTGGCTAGTTCGAGACCTGCAATCATGGCCTCATACTCGGCCTCATTATTAGTCAATTTCAAGGTTTTGATAGGTTGCCTAATGACTCTGCCCGTAGGCGATTTTAAAACTATACTGAGCCCAGACCCTTTCACATTCGAGGCACTATCTTTGAAGGGGGTCCATACTCCTGATGATGTACCAGTTTTTAGCAAGAGTTCCTTTTCTACCTCGGGTACGAGGGTAGGCGTGAAATTGGCCATGAAGTCTGCCAATATTTGAGACTTGATAGCCGTTCGGAGTTGATATTCGATATCATAGCCTCCAAGCTCGATGGCCCATTTGGCCAATCGTCCCGATAATTCGGGCTTATGCAAGATATTTCGAAGTGGGTATGTAGTCAATACACATATAGAATGACATTGAAAATATGGTTTTAATTTCCTACATACACCTACTAATGCAAGAGCTAACTTTTCTAAATGCGGTTACTTGGTTTCGGCATCTCCTAGGATCCGACTAACATAATAAACAGGAAATTGCGTACCTTGTTCTTCTCGAACCAACACGCCACTTACCGCTACCTCAGACACAGCTAAATACAAGTAGAGCTTTTCATCCTCATTCGGAGTATGAAATAAGGGTGGGCTCGAGAGATACCGTTTTAATTCTTCTATGGCTTGTTGGAACTCCGGAGTCCATGCGAAGTCGTTCCTTTTCTTGAGTAAGGAGAAGAAATAATGACTCCGATCCGATGATCTTGAGATAAATCGGCCTAGGGCAGTTATCCGTCCGGTTAACCATTGTGCAACTTTCACATTGTTTACGATGGTGATTTCCTCAATGGCTTTGATTTTCTCGGGGTTGATCTCGATCCTCCTGTTCGACACCATGAACCTAAGAACTTTCCCAAGCTAACTCCAAAAGAGCATTTCTCGGGGTTGAGTTTCATGTTGTATTTTCTTAGGATATCGAATGTTGCCTAAAAATTAGTCAAATGGTCCTCTGCACGCAAGGGCTTAACTAGCATGTCATCAATATAAACTTCCATAGATTTTCCTATTTGATGTTCGAACATTTTATTAACTAAGCGTTGGTATGTAGCCCCTGCATTTTTTAGCCCGAAAGGCATTACGTTATAGAATATGTACCAAACTTTGTGATGAACAAAGTCTTTTCCTGGTCCTCTGGGTTCATTCGAATTTGATTGTACCCAGAGTAGGTATCGATAAAAGTAAGGATCTCGTGGACGGCTGTGGCATCAATCATTCGATCGATGTTGGGCAATGGGAAAGAGTTTTTAGGGCATGCTTTGTTCAAATCTTTGTAGTCTATACACATTCTAAGTTTGTTTCCCTTTTAGGGACTACTACTACATTAGTTACCCCCTCGGGATACTTAACTTCCCTAATGGACCCTATCTTAAGGAGTTTGGTAACCTCGTCTTTGATGAATGCGCGCTTTACCTCGGACTAAGGCCTCCTCTGTTGTTTCACCAGTTTAAATCTAGGATCGATACTTAGTCGATGGGTGGTTATCTCCGGTGGAATCCCTATCATATCTAAGTGGGACCAAGCAAAGCAATCAATGTTATTGATAAGGAATTAAATGAGTTTTTTCCTGAGTTTGGGGGTTAGCCCTGTTCCTAGGTATACCTTTTGTTCTGGCAGATGCTCGATCAATACCACCTTTTCGAGTTCCTCAACCGTCGACTTTGTCACGTCGGACTCCTCGGGGATGACGAAAGCTCGGGGAGTTAGGAAATCTTCTTATTCGTCCTCGGCCACCTGTTCCTCGATCATCAGTTCCTCGGGCTCACCCGAGTACATAGGCTGTGATTGCTATTTGGCTACCTGTTTGTTCTTGTCATTCGACTTTTCTGATGGAGATGGCGCCGATACTGGTGTCACGTCAGGACTGCAAACATATCCTGAGCTGCATGTTGCTCCCCATATACCGTTCTCACGCCATATTTTGTTGGGAACTTCATCATTTGATGAAGGGTTGATGGCACTACCCTCATGCTGTGGATCCACGACCTTCCCAACAAAGCATTATACCTCATGTCACCTTCGATGACATGAAACTTCGTGCCTTGTATGGTTCCAGCCACGTTTACTGGGAGGATGATTTCCCCCTTTGTCGTTTCACTTGCCATGTTGAAGCCATTCAAGACTCGAGATGCTGGTATGATTTGGTCGAGTAGCCCGAGCTGCTCCACGAATCTCGATCTAATTATATTTGCTGAGCTACCTGGATCCACGAGAACACATTTAACTTGAACTTTATTTAAAAGAATAGAAATTACCATTGTGTCGTTGTGAGTCTGAGATAAGCCTTCGGAATCTTCCTCATTGAATGTGAGGGTGTCCTCGGGAATGTAATACCGAGTCCTCTTCTCTCTTGTGATTCATACTTTGGTGCGTTTGAATATAGGTCCATGTGGGACATCGACCCCGCCGATGATCATGTGAATGATATGTTGGGTCTCCTCTTGTTCGTTCTTCCTGTTGGCGTCTCTTTCTCTGAAGTGGTTCTTGGTCCTGTCGCTGAGAAATTCTCGAAGATGCCCTTCATTGAACAATCGGGCTACCTCCTCTCTTAGTTGCATGCAATCATCGGTTCTGTGCCCATGTGTACCGTGATATTTGCACATCAAGTTGGGATTCCTCTGAGAAGGGTTCGTTTGTATGGGTTTAGGCCATCTGGTATCTCTGATTTTCCCAATGGCCGAGACGATACTCGAGGCATCGATGCAAAAGTTATATTCTGATAATCGGGGTGGCTCGCCGGTCCTGAGTGCCTGTCGAACCCGGTCTTACTCATGAGTCCCCTAGAATTTTGACCTCGATCTACTCTTCGATCATTCCAAGGTATGTTACACCTCGAGCTATTCCTACGATCTTCGATGTGTGGCTGATACCTCTCCCTACTCGGTCTCGATTCCCTGTCTACTTCTCTTGAATATTTTTTTGCTAACCTGTTTGAATAAGTGAGCCCGTGGGGGCTCCCAACTGGTCATCTTCGACTCTAATCTTTAACTGGTACCTGTTATGCACATCTGCCCAAGTTATGGCAGGGTAATCGATCAAGTTTTGTTTCAACTGCCTCGATGCTATCGAGCTCCGCTCATTTAGCCTCTGAGTGAAAGCTTGTACAGCCTAGTCATCGGAGACTGTGGAAACTCCATCGTTCCATTTGGAACCGGGACACAGACTCCCTCAACATTTCGTTATCCCTTTTTTTGATTTTGAATACATCTAACTTTCTTGTTGCAACCTTTATGGCACTAGTATGTGATAGAGTTCAGGGGCAGGTTATGATACCAAATCATGGCCCCCTTGGAAAGAGTTTCCCCAAACGTTTTTAGTAAAACAGACTCGATTCGTCCTCCTCCAAATCATTTCCCTTTATACCACAAGTGTATGTGGTGATGTGCTCGTCGGGATCGATTGTCCCGTTGTATTTGGGAATATCTGGCATGCAAAACTTCTTCGGAATAGGCTTCAGGACTGCACTCGGGGGAAAAGGTTTTTGCACAAATTTCTTAGAGTCTAGTCCTTTCAAAATCGGAGGTGCTCCTGGTATTTAGTCGACCATCGAGTTGTATGTTTCCACTTTTTTATCGTTGTCCTTGATCCTTTTCTCTCCCGACTCGATCCTCTTTGTGAGTTCTTTGAACATTATCATGATTGTGGGGTCAGTTCCTGATCCATTATTGCTGGACCTTTCCGGGACTGGTCCAACACGATGAGTAGTTTCTGGTCCCACCACACTCGGGGTCCTTTGCTGGCTTTGCAACTGAGCATTGACTATCTGTTGTGCTTGTAACATTTCAAAAATCACTTGTAGACTTACTTCCCCATCTCCTCGACCCTGTGTTCTTTGGCCATTGGGTTGAACTTCTCCACGCACGCTTCCTCCGACGTCCGTGTCCAAATCGACGTTTATAGCAATGTGTGAACCACCATCGACTGGGTTAGGAACTGGTACTACCCCAGGGTTGAGTGGCGACATACCGAGTCCTGAAGCTATTGCATTTTCATTTTCCCCGTGGAATCCGAGGCCGTCACTACCATGAACTAGTGTGTTTGCTGAGTTCGACATGTTTTAGCCTGAAATGAAAGAATCTTTGACAAGAAAAAGTGTGAAGAATAACGCGTGCTATCAAAAAACTAGCACTGAAATAATCACTATTATCTTTATCCCTACGGTGGACGCCGAACTGCTTGCCTTGAAAAATACGAGTAACAATTAAATTAAATTTATGATTTTAAAGATACATGATCTAGTTCAATACTAATTAATAAACAAGTAATATGGAGTTTAAATGAGTAAGACTGATGAACCAAACTAATGTTACTAGAGCAGCGGGGACGTCGAGCTCGATGCTCTCGATGACCTCGAGGTGGGTTAGAGATGATTAAAGCAAGAACAATAAAGTAAGAGCTTTAAAGCTGAAGAACAATTCTGAAGCACAATAAACGAGAAAAGTCAAATACTCCCTCTGGTTCACAATAAGTGACCAATTTGCTTTTAGCACGTCCATTAAGAAAATACTAAATTCTATACAAAAATACCTACTATGTCTAAACTACCCCTAATTAAACATTTAATGTGAGGAGTAAGAAATTTTTTTAGGGATATACACATAGGGGTTATTCTGTAAAAAAAAATTGAATTCTTTCTTGATTACATAACTGAATACTTATTTTGGACAAAAATGAAAAAGAAAACTGGTCACTTATTGTGAACCGGAGGGAGTAGTATATTCTTTTTGCAGTGATAAGATGATCCTTACAAATGATTGTGGTCCCCTTTATATAGGAAGAGAAATCCCAAACATTCACGGTAAAAAATCCTATTGGTACAACTATATAACCACCTAGTGCGGATTTGTACGAATCTATCCCGAAATTTATGCCTTGACCTTTATGCCCCTGAGAAATTCCCGCTCTTTCTTGAATGTGCTTGAGATGATACTATCTCGAGATAGAGCATGCTGGGCCTCTGATTTGCTCCCCCGAGGTGCGCATCTTTCAGCCGGACCTGATCACTTCTTTGAGTTGCCCGAACTCGAGCTCGGGGTTTGATTAAGACCTCGAAATCGGGTTCTCCAATTTCGATCGTATACAATGGTGTAGCTGTGTTGCTGTAGTTTTTCTTAGCTCTATTAGTAGTCCAAAGCTGTAGGGTTTTCAACAGCTCACAAATGCAGAAATTTCAATTTTCTGCTGGTGCACAAGTACCGGAAGCAATGAGTGCAGAATCCCTTCTAAAAAGTGCAGATCCTGTTCAAAAGTGCAGAAGTTCTCCGGCCAAAAAAAAAAAAAAACTGCTGGTGTTGGCTGTCAAAGTAGCTCAAAACTGATCATAAACCAGTCGTCCAGAAACTAATACAAATAGAGTACGCTTGAAAAAATTCCCACACAAATACAGACACGTTACCTTGAGCTTTCAAGTTCCAATCACAGTTCGACTATCGTCTTGCAACTTCACAAGCTCACGACAGCTACGAATCAGCTCTCAAAGGCTCACAAGTTAGAAAGTAGTATTTTCCAGAAAATCAAACTCTGAAGAACTGAAACAAAAGGTGTAGCTAACTGGGAAAAATGCACAGTTGGTACAAAACTTGTGCTGACTCTCTTCAGTCCTAATTGAGAATTTCTGCAAGGGTGATGTCTACGATCGAGCTTCAAATTGCTGGATAAGCCTGGCCAACTTGAAGCAGGTGATTTAGATGCTGCAGCTGATGTTCTGAAAGCTACGAATTTCCAGAAATCAACATTGTTAATCTTAGATCAAGTAGCTTTCAACAGCAGTCAAAACACTCCTATTTGAGTTCAAAATTCTCCAAACAAGCTCTAATATCCAAACCAACGCAAATTCAACAAGTTGCAGAATTACCAGCTGTGACAATCCTCAAATCATTGGAATCGAAATCGAACTCTAGGATACAACTGATCTCACATTGGAACAAGAAGGAAGTTCAGTACAAACTCAGAAAATCAGAAACTCATTTGAAGCTACCAGCAACAAGAGAAGTGAGATTTTCAGTTTATGACTCGATCAAATAGTAATAACAAGAGAACCTCAATACAGTTTAGACTCAATATGGCGCTGGCATGTGGGCCGGGCCCGGTCCTAGACGGGCTTCGTGTGCCGGTCTTAAGTGGGCTCGGGCTTCGCAGGCTTTTTGTAGGAACTAGCCCGGGACCGGGACCACGAACTAATGGTCCCGGGCTAAGTGGGCCGGTCCCGGGCTAAGTGGGCCCGAGTGGGCTTAAGTGGGCCCAAAATATACTTTCTATTTTTTTAAAATTTTATAGAAGTTAGAGAAAAAAAGATGGTAATAAAAATATCTAAGACAATTCCTTGTAAATTATTTTATAGAATTGTGAGACAAAAATATTGTGAAGAGATATTCAAAGCAATGCGTTATAATTTTATTATAGCATTAAAAAAACATGACAATATCTTTCTTAGTCTTCCTTCCCCCTATGGAATGAGCACAACAAGGTGCTAACACCACCATTGAGAAGAAAAAGAAACTAATCAAGATTTTCCAAAATACAAGTTACATATTAATTTACAAATTTCATAAATCCTTCAAGGTCCGGGGGAATTTCCTTTGGTGGTGGTGGAATAGAAGCTTGGTCATCACCGCTTCCTGGTGAAGCAGCATCCTCCACAAGTTCAGCTAGCATTTCTTCGCAATGCTCAAAATGAGGGTTAGAAGGAAAACTATAGGGTAAGCACATAACATTAACCATTTTTGCCAATTCTTCCCGATCTTTTTTTGGATCATAATATAAAATACCACCGGTAATAGTGTTAATTCCAGGTTGAAATTAATTTAACCCGATACTAAGGTCAACCTGACTAGGTACACTTGTCCCCTCGGCCAAAGCTTTTATACGAAGATATCTAACTTTATCTTGAGGGTGTAGCAATATGTGTCTAGCCAAACTTCCCGTCCCCCTCGACCGCCAACATATTTAAAAACTAACTCTTTGCCACAAGTTTTACACTTAGCCCTATTTTTTTCTCTTAGTTGAATAAGAAATGGCCAAACAACAGATGTTTCGCTCCGCTTAGAAGGTTGTCTAGAAAAAGTAGGGGTAGTAACAGGAGGGTCAGACGAGGCAACATTTGGATTAATTATTGGTTGGGTTAACTTCAGGAACATGACTAGTGTGTGTCTCGTCATCCAGTTGCGTTTTATCAAAATCTATTTCTTCATCATTTTCATTAGTTGGATTACCATAAAGAGCATTCATATATTCATAGTTTAGTTGTTCACCGGGTGAAATATTATGGCAAAATTGACTCTCGGTAAATTGTAATAACTATTATCACTATCAAGAATAGCAGGTGTAGGACGGGTAACGGGTTTGGGTTGGCGAGCCGGAGGAAGTGGAGGAGGAACAGATTGGCCACCAAACCACTCTTGGATTTTCCCTTATTTTTACTAAATATTTTTTTAAGGAATAAGCCATCTTAATTAATCAAGCAATACAAAGTAAATAAAACAAAAAAAAACTATAATATTATAACTTAAGAGTTGGAACGAGTTTACTGAATTGACGAACAACTTGTTGAAAATTAATTATTGTTGAAGACTTGAAGACTTCAATTCACCAACTTCACAAATTTTCACAAATTGTAACAATAAAGTAAGCAATTATAGAAGAAAATTAGAGAGATATTGATGATTTTGTGAGAAAAATGAAAGAATGAGGGGGTATTTATAGTTGAAAATAGGAAAAAAGTATAATTAAAAAAAGTTTGGGGAAAAATAAAGTTGGGAGAGGTTAAATGGCTTTTTTTTGTAAATAGCCAGCGGCTATTTTGACAGAGAAACGATTACATTTTAAATGCCCAAACATGCAGATTTTAAAAAAAAAAATTTAGAGCTATTGGGACCGTTTGGGACCATTTAGGCCTGCTAGGACCGGTCTGATCTCGGTCTCAAACGGTCCGATCTTGCGGGCCTCACGCAAAGGACCAACCCACTTGCCAGGCCCACCTCCCTCGGTCCCGGTCTTACACAATTAGGATCATTTAGGCCCACTATCCATATGAGCCGCGGTCCTGGGCCGGTCCCGGTCCTGGACCGGCCCACTTGCCAGCCTTAACTCAATAGCAGCAAAGAGTTCCAAACTTTGGCAAAAATTAACTCCAGTTATTCAACAATCCCTACTAACTTCATAAACAACAGTTTCATACAACAGTTCTAACCAATAACAGCCTCAAGTCGAACTATGAATTCAGTTCAATACTCAAAAATCAAGCTTAAAAAACGTGAGTCGAATTCACGGATTCAAACCAAGTAACTCATAGAGATCGAGACGAAGTTCAATTTAATACTCAAAGATTTCAAACCTGATTCGTTGCTACGATTCTCAGCTGCTCGAGCCGAGTCGAGTCAAATCAGTCCGCGAAGTTCTTCAAATTTGAAACGAACAATTATTGCAGCTCGGCTTCTTCGTCTTCAATATTAACTGCCCAAAGAGATTCAACCTAATTAGCTGATTCAAATAGATTTAAATTTGAGATGCAATCTCCCCAGCACAGTACAAACAAATCAATTGGTTCAAACAACAGTAAAATCTGGAAACCCAATGTTCGTCGTGTTCTTCGATTTCGACCCAGAATTTCTCAATCGAATTCGCCTCAACTCAGCTCTAATCAAACGGAAATATTCAGTGCGTGCTTCACAACAGCCCTATAATCAAACCCCAATAGCTAATTTGTAAGGACATCCACCAAAATTGAAAGACCCAGTCGGTCTTCCTCCTCGCCAAAAACAGAAACCCTAGAATTCAGAATGAATCGGTCCAAATCTTCAATGAGAGTTGCACACTAATGTTTCCAACTAGAATATCAAACACTCATTGAATTTTGAGCTCCAATTCTCCAACGAAAATCTGGTACGAGTTTATCCCAAAAGCTTCGAAGTCAAAAATTAGAATTTCACCAGTGGATTTTGAATTTGAACCCAAAGCAATTCACGATTTCAACTGTTATCCAACAAATTGCAGCAAATACAAGGTTTTCCGAGTCAAAATCGAGCTGATAGACACGATTTTTTTTTGAATTTTCAAGTTTAGAAACTTCACTCAAGGAAACATATACGAATAACAATGAAATACAATAAACGGATGAACAATAATCTTACTATTTTGGGAATTTTTTTCTTTTTTTATTTTCAGATTTGTTGATAATCAAAACAAAGACCCAAGGATTGATAAAACAATTCAAAACCTCCGCTCTGATATCAAGATTATACAGATTCGTATAGAAAACACGGATAATGCAAAATATGCGGAATAAAAAAGGATAGAAGATTATGGTTTAAAAATAACGAAAGACTTGAACCTAACTATGAACTAGTTAGACCCCTTGAATTCTTATAATAAACATTAATCTAGAAAGAACAAGAACAACTAACACAGATTAAGCTAACATAGAATACAATTCAAAGCCCCTAGAAGATATATCAACTAGAACAATGAATTAACATTCAAGTACAAAAGATAATCCAAGAGTATGAACATGAACTCATACATGATAAACCTAACATAGATAATCTAGAAAATATGGTAAATAAAGAAAAATAAAAGATACCCTAAACCTCTCAAGATTTGGTCTTTGTTTATCAATTCATCATCAAAAGCTTCCTTCAAAATGAGAGGAAGAGACTATTTATACTATAGTGTTATTTAGGCTAAATAACTAAAATACCCTTAGCCTTATAAGACTAGCCTAAATAGCTAAATTGCTAATATGACCTCCTTAATCTTGTGTCACGGACCAAACCGATAGGCCACGACGGACACCCAGTACCTTATATACTATAGTGCTATTTAGGCTAAATAACTAAAATACCCTTAGCCTTATAAGACTAGCCTAAATAGCTAAATTGCTAATTTGACCTCCTTAATCTTGTGTCACGACCCAAACCGATGGACCACGACGGGCACCTAGTACCATACTCAACCGAGTACCAACATAACATATCTTTCTTATTACACTATCATGAGTAAATGAGTCGAAAAGGCTGTCATGAGATAACCAGAATAAGCACGTGGGAATACTTGACATAGAATGACCCAATTTGACATAGAAACTTATACATATGACGTACGGGTGTATAAGTCCAAAATAATCATTCATACACAGAACATAGGGCGACAAGGCCATACAATCTTTCATATACATAACATATGTCTACAAGCCTCTAAGAGTACATAAATGTCCTAAGGTCGGGATAGGGCCCCGACATACCAATCAATACATGTCTGAATCATACTGACCAAATAAGCAACTCCGGAGTAAATGGAGCGCACCAACACCTTCCGCTGAGCTGATAGCCTACTTGAAAGACTCTCAACCTATCTATCGGGACCTGTAGGCATGAAACACAAGTCCCCAAGAAAAAAGGACGTCAATACAAATAATGTACCGAGTATGTAAGGAATGGAGATCAGTAAACAATAGACATGAGAGAAACATGGAGTAAAAGACTCAACATGTATATCTGAATATCTTTGTGAATGTCATGCATATGCGTATAAATGTCGTACCATGCAAAGGTCTATGCGTTCATAACATCATTAAGCCCCTGAGGGCATCTCATCATATCATCTCGGCTCATGTGGGCAACATCATCAACGTATACCAGCTGATCATGTGGTGGTGCGTATATAACGCCGTAACCTTTTCCCATATCCCATATACATACATACATATATATATATATATATACACACACATATATATGAGTATATAATACCGTCTATTCATGGGTCAATGTACATGTACAAATGAATGCAATGCATGAGAAGTATGTCGGTAAAATCTTTCGGGACGTCATAAGACCATTATACCTCTGATTAATATCATGAAATAAACTTTATCAACTTACGTATTTTCCGAGACCCATGAACAAACGATAGAATAATAAGACATATGGGAATTCAAAAACACATGCACCTCTAATAGTTCTATGGATAGAGTCATTTTTGAAAGTTGTGCATTTGCTTGTTTCGTTTGTATCGTAAGGATCATGCCAAAAGGAAAAAGGGATAGCCTTAACATACCTGAGCCGATTCTCTTGACGATTCCTCTAATACACGTCAATTGCGATAAAACACGTAACGGCGGATCAAAGTAGGAAAAAATCCGTATGATATTCTTGAGAAGTATTGTACCGTACTCATTTAGAATTGCAAGTGACGTTGCTATTATATAATTCCAAATTGGGTTGCTGCTACATCCATGGACATCATGTTAATACTAATTCAAGAATGGAATTATATGATTTCAATCATTCTCATAATGGCTTTCATTCGTTAGCAAGGAAATATAAGATCTTAATCTTAATGATATGGGAAGGTCTTTTACGATCATGGTTTGTGGGACCCACTTCTTTGGGATGGCTAAGCCACTAAATCCACTAACTTTGCCACCTATTTTATGAACTTAAGAGTCACCAAATTGGGCTTGAATTTCTGCCACGTTTGGGAGGTTAATCCTCATCCATCACTTCCTAAATTATAAGTTAATCTCCTACTTAAAAATCCATAAATACTCAATTATCCACATAATTAAGAATTATCCCAAATTACTTAAAATACTACTTATTTTTAACACACCTTATACACCTTACTATCATGGTCATGTAGTATCTTGTGTGACATTAGTCCATAAATACCGGGTATTATAGCTCGGACCGTATTTTATCCCAAAATATAAAACTTTGACGAAGTTTAGTTTCTTCGATTTTCTTACCCTCTCACCTTCACGAATTTACTCATCGCTTATTTGAAATAACATAATGCTTATAATATAAAAATAATCTCATTCCCCAACTTACGTCGATTAACTTAGGACGAAACTTTAACATACGAAAATGCGGGATGTAACATCTCATTTTCCGAGCTTCCATCAATTTACTTATGGGATACTTGTAGGTACGAAAACATTGGGTGTAACATCATTCCCCCATTTGGAACATTCATCCTCGAATGTTGACTGATGCACTTATCATTCTTATAGCTCATGTCTTCCGAATACTTTAGTACTTTCCTTGCCATCTAGGCCACTGTTTTGTGAATAATTTCAAAGGCCAGGGCATTCCTCCATTTAGGCATCTTTTTCACACCACGACTTGTGGTCATAATCCTTCCAATCTCGTAAATGTTGCTACCTTCTATTATGCAGCCTATACGACCTTGACCTTGTAAGTGCGCCTATACGACTCTTCTCTCCTTTTTATTCCAGCTTTTAGCCCATCTCTAAGCCTTACTTTGTAAACATATACAGATCTTGACAATATGTCCCTCTGGGAATCTATAGGTATACTGAAGTTCTTCGCTCGGTACTTTGTTGAACTTACGAATATTGCTATGCCTTATTTCATAGACCCGATTATCCATCTGTATGACTTTAGTGCATCTAGGCAAGTCATAATATACCATAACTCTTACTTCGATTTATCGTTACTAAGGTCTGTTACCAAACTCCAGGTTCTCGTTGCTTATCCTATAAATCTAAGTCCTTTAATGCTTCTTCATTATCGTTCATCTTAAGAATGACTGCCTAATCTCATTTCATACTTTGTAATATTTATCCATCCATTGTTGATTCACCTCAATATTGATCTACAATCTACCACTGATAGCTTGAAACTTCTTACATAATACATTGCCACTAGGGTTTACGTCTCATCGGGGAACATCTGAGAGATTAGACTGAATCACCTGGGGGCCGATACGATACTATACTTCCATGATCGTATTTCATAGCATCCCAATGTGATATACCTTACGTGGGTATTTTAATCCTGTACAATTCATGAAATCATTACTCAATCGAAGGCCCAAACGTCATCCTTTATCTATCACAATTACACCCTTATTCTACTACCATGGCATCATTACATCTCTTCCAAATGCTATTAGTCTTAGAATTCTTTGAGTTCATTTAGGCTATACTAAGCTATCTATAACTTAGAGAAACCATCAGCTCTCTTGTTTTGATAGGCTTAATCCTGAGGACTTATCCATTCTCGTCACCTTCTCACTCGCCCTTTCTTATCCTTACTCTTGTCTTCCTAAAACCTTGTCTCTTTACCGTACTTAGCTTGCAACCTACACATATCTATTTATACTACTCGCAACCTTCCTTCAACTTGCTTGCCCCATAGATTTCCTTATGTTATTCTGGAACATCAAGCGAGACATCACATCGTCTCTAACTCTTCTTTACACTCTTGGCTAGATCTCTGGGTACCTAGAAACCATAGGCTAGAAGATATGCTACTGACACCGCTGCTAAGATTCCTGGATACTGAATCTCCTCACTTCGAGCCTTCTATCCAAAGTATGAACTGTTCACAACCTTCTGCATTTGAGTATCTCGTATGTTGTTCACCTTTACCTTACTTACCTTACAATCTCGCATCATATCTTCTACCTCTTTCATGACCTCCCTTCCATATAGGTATAATTCATATCAACAACTTGAAGCTCTATTATAGTACTTGCACCTTTGGTGCATACACAATCCGGTGAGAGCTTCATACTGACTTCTTATGAGGCTGATACTCTTCTAACTGGATTTATCGTAGAGCCGTTATAGAATATGGTTGTTGTACTATCCGTCTTGTACCTCTGATATCAAGAGTGATCCTGTAATGTCCTTACTCACGATTTCTATAATTTTCTGGGTCCAATAATCAGACTCCTGATTTACTTGGTTGATGTAACTCTTTAGTTTCCTCTTCCTTCTGATCAGCCTTTATGTAACATTAATATATCTTCCAATATGCGGCTTCTAGTATTATTTATTACTTTATATTCTCATGGACACAATGGAATATCCATGATACCATCATCTAAAAATTCAATCCTTTGTCTATGCCCTGTGCTCAATTCTGTCTTTTAACTTATACCAGGGTCTTCTACAGCTCTATGAATGTCAATATATATGTTGCGTGGATAATACTCAACAATCTTAAGTGCGTTCATAATGTAACTAACTCTAGATCATTGATCGAATAATTCCTTTTGTTCCATCTCAGCCTACTTTAAACGTAAGCTATTACTTATCCTGGTCTTTCTGCCGCTTGTTGCGTGCATACTTAGCTTATCTTATGCATGCCGGAGTTTTCATGTAAATCATATGATCTCGATATTACTTTTGATTTTACTTCCCGTTAATTAGCCACGGTAGGTGCCACTTTCTTTTGGAGTGAATACAATTTTGTAGTGAGACTATTTTTACATGACCATTTCTTCTTCAAGTTACTATGCTTAGGTTGAAGCCTTCTTCCTTATCTCCTCAGCTAGTCTTTCATTGTAGTACTTAGGGAGGACCCTCTGACTCTTGTAAAGCTGTGAGCTTATTACATCGTATACTCGACGGAACTTTTGATGTTCTTCCTCGTCTATAATTATCCGTAGTTACTTTACCTCCATGCCTTTGTGCTTGTAGGGTTGCTTCTAAACTGATATTTTGACTCTCTTCTCGAAGGTACTCTCTTTTATTTTCATAACACTCATACATTACCTTTAACTGCCCCGTGCTCAAGCTACAATCAAAACCTGACCTCAAGTCCTCCAGACTGGCCCATCCTCAGCACACCGAAATCACATCTCGCACTTTATCCATGGAATCACTAGCCGTCTATGCACAATTGATACATGGTGCTCACATGCGCATACGAATGCGTGGAAGGAATTCAAAAAGTTACGCTTCAAGTTAAATCAATGCCGCACGATAAGAAAAGAAAGATGAAAAGTATATCCTAAATGTCTATAGCCTCTCGAAGATAGGTATGCATTTCATCACACTGATCCGCAAGACACTACTATACACTTGCTCATGAATTGTAGAACCTATGAACCAAGAGCTCTGATACCAACTTGTCACGACCCAAAATCCAACTAGTCGTGATGGCACCTTGTAACGACCCGATCGGTCGTTCCGTGAGATTAGCCATGTTTCCTCCGTTTCTACTTTATCATATGTTTCTTAGCCTATTTATGTTGTGTTTTAGTGGACGTGGTGAGAATTGAGACACTTAGTCTCTTAAATTAGCTTAATAGTTGAAAAAGTCAACTGGAAGTTGACTTATTGGTAAACGACCTCAGAATATGGATTTTATGGCTCAGATAGCTTCGTTATGCGATTTAACTTAGGAGTGTGTTCGGAATGAAGTTTCGATGTCCGGTGTTGAATTAAGCTTGAATTGGCGAAAGTTAGTTTTTGGCGATTTCCGGCAGTGGAAAATAGGCTATCGGGGTCGGAATAGAATTCCAGAAGTTGGAGCAGGTTCGTAATGTCATTTAGGATATGTGTGCAAAATTTCAGGTCAATCAAACGTGTTTTGATTGGTTTCGGCATCGTTGGCGAAATTTAGAAGTTTCAAAAATCATAGGCTTGAATTTGATGCAATTTTGGTGTTTTCGTGTTGTTTTTGGTGTTTCGAAGGCTCGACTAAGTTTGAATGATATTATGGGGTGTGTTGGTAGGATTGGTTGAGGTCTCGGGGGCCTCGGGTGTATTTCGGATGCTCAAATGGGCACTTTTTGGCCTTAAGAAGTCTGTTGTTTTCTGGTGTTTTAGAAGTAGTGATTTCTTCACTGCGATCGCGTGGATTCATCCGCGATCGCGTAGAGTAAAAGAGTGGGGCAAGCATTTTTGTTCTATGCGATCGCGTGGTTAGGATTGCGATCGCATAGGTTGGTCAGGTAAGGCAGTGCAACGATCGCGTGGGTGTTGGTACGATCGCGTAGAGGATCTGAGGCGCGTGTGTGGGGTGGAGAGTTGTTCTATATGATTGCGTGTATTGGTATGCAATTGCATTGAGTTGGCTAGTCTGTGCATCATTATCGCATGGCTAGAGTCGCGATCGCACTGAAGGGATTTTAAGTGCTGGGCAGAATGTTTTGAAGCCCATTGTTGCGAAATTTTTCATCATTTTCCTCCATTATCAAGCGGGTTGAGATCTAATTAAGAGGGTTTGAAGAAGAAATAAAAGGGTCTCTCTTAGAGGTAAGGTTTCCAACTCCATAACTCGTTTATATATCGTTTTCTAAGTAACTAAACTAGAAAATTGTTGAAATTAAACCCAAATTTGGGGAAGAAAGGTGCATGGAATTTGGAATTTTCTTTTGAGGATTTGAGTGGGCAATTGTGGTCCGATTTTAGTGTTCTTGTTATGTATCGAATCGTGGGAGGACAAGGATTCTAGTGATGTAAATTTTATCTAATTTCAAGACGTGGGCCCGGGGCTCGAGTTTTGCCGAATTTCAAGAATTTTGTATAAATTGATAGTTTTCGATTGGGTTGTGTTCCTTTAGCGTATATTGATGATGTTAATCTGGTTTTGGTTAGATTCAGAGCAATCAGGAGCCAATTAGAGGGGTAAGAGCATCGCGAACTAGTATTGTGGCCCGGTAGAGGTAAGTAATGGCTATAAATCTTGTCCTGAGGGTATAAACCCCGGACTTCATATTTCTCACTATTTGTAGAATGGCGCACATATCGGATGACGAGTATGTGGCGCATACTGATTTTTGGATTGGACTTGGACCTCTCCGCGGCAAATATTGAGTTGCGTATTTTACTCTAAATCATATGTCAAAATTGTGTTCTAAAGGCTATTTCTATATTTGGGCTATAAGCATGTTTGGGGCCTCGTGCCGACTTGTTTGGACCCCTTGGGAGCTTTTTACTGCTATTTCCTCACTGTTGATTCATGATTTATACTCAGTCATATTGTGCTTAACTTTTTTCGAAACTCAGCCTTATTTACACTATTTTGAGATAAAAATGATATTTTGGGACGAGTACCCCATTTTACTGATACGCCCGAGGGGCTTTTGAGAGGTTCTGACTGAGTGAGGTCGAGGGCCTGATTGTGAGGATATGATACGCCACAAGGTGGCTTGATATTAGCCCTTGGGCTGAAGGATCCCCTCCGGAGTCTGTACACACCCCAAGTGAGCGCAGGCACCTCCGGAGGCTGTTCTTGATTGTCACGCTAAGACCGTGACCTTAGCTATGCCGGGATGCCCGAGGGTTGAGTGGAGAGGTTCTTCTGAGTATATGCCTAGCAGGGTGATTTCCTACCTGAAGGCTCAGCGCATGGTTGAGAAGGGGGTTTATCTTATCTGGCTTTTGTGAGGGATGTCAGTTGTGAGACTCTCACTATTGATTCGGTTCCTGTGGTCTGTGACTTTCTGGACGTGTTTCCTGTAGACCTTCCGGGCATGCCGCCTGACAGGGACATTGATTTTGGTATTGACCTAGTACCAGGCACTCAACCTATTTCTATTCCACCTTATTGTATGGCACCAGCGGAGCTAAAGGAACTAAAGAAGCAGCTTCAGGAACTCCTAGATAAGGGGTTCATTCGGCCTAGTGTGTCACCATGGGGTGCATCGTTGTTGTTTGTAAAGAAGAAGGATGGTTCTATGCGTATGTGTATTGATTATCGGCAGCTGAACAGATTTACGGTGAAGAACCGGTATCCCTTGCCTCGTATAAATGACTTGTTTGATCAGTTGTAGGGTGCCAGGGTATTTTCCAAGATTGACTTGCATTCCGTTTATCATCAGTTGAAGATTCGGGGGCCAGATATCCCGACGACTGCTTTCACGACTAGATATGGTCATTATGAGTTCCTGGTTATGTCATTTGGGCTGACCAATGCCCCAGCAGCCTTTATGCACTTGATGCATTTCGGCCTTATCTGGATTCTTTCGTCATCGTGTTCATTGACGATATCTTGGTGTATTCCCGATCTCGGGAGGATCATAAGCAGTATTTGAGAGTTGTGCTCCAGACCTTGAGAGAGAAGAGATTGTATGCAAAATTTTCGAAGTGTGAGTTCTGGCTTGATTCAGTAGCATTCTTGGGGAACGTGGTGTCCAGTGAGGGTATTCAGGTTGATCCGAAGAAGGTAGAGGCGGTGCAGAGTTGGCCTAGACCGTCATCAACGACTGAGATTCGCAGTTTCCTTGGTTTGGCAGGGTACTATCGCCGTTTCATCGAGAGGTTTTCATCTATTGCAACACCTATGACCAGGCTGACCCAGAAGGGTGCTCAGTTCAGATGGACTGAGGAGTGTGAGGAGAGATTTCAGAAGCTCAAGTCAGCTTTGACTACAACCCCGGTATTGATTTTGCCTATGGGTTTAGGTTCTTATAAAGTTTACTATGATGCCTCGAGAGTTGGCCTTGGAGCAGTTTTGATGCAGGACGGTAGGGTGATTGCCTACGCGTCCAAACAGTTGAAGGTGAATGAGAAGAATTATTCAGTGCACGATCTTGAGCTAGCAGCTATTGTTCAGGCCTTGATCACCATAGTTTGAAGCATCTGCTTAAGCAGAAGGATCTGAATTTGCGTTAGAGGAGGTGGTTGGAGCTTCTCAAGGATTATGATCTCACTATTTTATATCATCCGGGGAAGGCCAATGTAGTGGACGATGCCCTGAGTCGCAGAGCGGAGATTTTTGGGAGTCTAGCCTACCTTTCAATAGAAGAGCGTCCATTAGCACATGATGTTCAGGCTTTAGAGGGTCAGTTGGTGAGATTGGATCTATCAGTGCCTCCGCGGGTATTCTCTTGTATAGCCTCCAGGTTTTCTCTTTATGATCAAATTAGAGCACGCCAGTATCATGATCCACATTTTCTTGTTCTTCAGGACAGGGTCCGTCACGGTGATGCCAGGGATGTGGTTATTGGTGATGATGGGGTTATGAGGATGCAGGTCCGTATTTGCGTGCCCAATATGGATGGACTTCGAGATTTGATTCTAGCTGAGGCCCATAGTTCGTGGTATTCCATTCATCCGGGTGTCGCAAAGATGTATCAGGATCTGCAACAGCATTATTAGTGGAGGCAGATGAAGAAAGATATTGTTGAGTTTGTGGCTCAGTGTCTCAACCGTCAGCAAGTCAAGTATGAGCACTAGAGACCAGGTGGATTGCTTCAGAGATTTGATATTCCGGAGTGGAAGTGGGAGCGGATCACCATGGACTTCGTAGTTGGGCTCCCACAGACTTCGAGTAGGTTTGATGCTATATGGGTTATTATGGATTGGTTGACCAAGTCCGCGCACTTCATTCTTGTTGGTACTACTTATTCTTCGGAGCGGTTAGTTGAGATTTATATCAGGGAGATTGTCCGATTGCATGGGGTTCCAGTTTCTATCATTTCTGACAGAGCTACTCAGTTCACATATCAATTTTGGAGAGGCGTACAGAGAGAGTTGGGTACTCAGGTCGAGTTAAGCACAACGTTTCATCCTCTGAGCGATGGGCAGTCGGAGCGTACTATTCAAATTTTGGAGGATATGTTGCGTGCCTGTGTCATTGATTTTGGGGGTTCATAGGACCAGTTTCTACCACTCGCAGAGTTTGAATATAATAATAGTTATCAATCGAGTATCTAGATGGCTCCATATGAGGCTTTATATGGTAGGAGGTGCAGATCTCCGATTGGTTGGTTTGAGCCAGGCGAGGCCAGGCTATTGGGCACAGACCTGGTTCAGGATGCGTTGGGTAAGGCGAAGTTGATTCAGGAGCGGCTTCGCACGACGCAATCTAGGCAGAAGAGCTATGTGGATCGGAAGCTCCGGGATGTGTCTTTCATGGTTGGGGATAAGGTGTTACTGAATGTGTCACCCATGAAGGGTGTTATGCGGTTCGGGAAGAGGGGAAAGTTGAGTCCCATGTTCATTGGGCCATTTGAGGTGCTTCAGAGGATTGGGAAGGTGGATTATAGACTTGCCTTGCCTCCTAGCTTGGCGAGTATTCATCCGGCGTTCCATGTTTCGATGCTCCAGAAATATGTTGGTGACCTATCTCATGTTTTGGACTTCAGCACGGTTCAACTCGAGGGTGATATGTCATATGAGGTAGAGCCAATGGCTATTTTGGGTCGTCAGGTCAGAAAGCTGAGGTCTAAGGATATAGCTTCAGTGAAGGTTCAGTGGAGAAGGCAGCCGGTGGAGGATTCCACCTGGGAGACCGAGCGGGAGATGCGAGACAGATATTATCACTTATTCGAGACTCCAGGTATGTTTCTAGACCTGTTCGAGGACGACCGTTTTCTTAAGAGGGGAAGGATGTAACACCCGGCCGGTCGTTCAATGAGATTAGCCCGTTTCTCCCGTTTCTACTTTATCATATGTTTCTTAGCCTATTTATGTTGTGTTGGGTCAGTTGGTTCGGGTTCGGAGTAGTCGTGGTGAGAATTGAGACACTTAGTCTCTTAAATTAGCTTAATAGTTGAAAAAGTCAACTTACTTATTGGTAAACCACCTCGGAATGCGGATTTTATGGATCGGATAGCTTCGTTAGGTAATTTGGGACTTAGGAGTGTGTTCGGAATGAAGTTTCGATGTCCGGTGTGGAATTAGGCTTGAATTGGCGAAAGTTAGTTTTTGGCAATTTCCGGTCGGCAGTGGAAAATAGGCTATCAGGGTCGGAATAGAATTCCGGAAGTTGGAGCAGGTTCGTAATGTCATTTTGGATATGTGTGCAAAATTTCAGGCCAATCGGACGTGTTTTGATTGGTTTCGGCATCGTTGGTGAAATATAGAAGTTTTAAAGTTCATAGGCTTGAATTTGATGTAATTTTGGTGTTTTCGTGTTGTTTTTGGTGTTTAGAAGGCTCAACTAAGTTTGAATGATGTTATGGGGTGTGTTGGTAGGATTGGTTGATGTCCCGGGGGCTTCGGGTGTATTTCAGATTCTCAAACGGGCACTTTTTGACCTTAAGAAGTCTGCTATTTTCTGGTGTTTTCGCAGCAGTGATTTCTTCACTGCGATCACGTGGATTCATCCACGATCACGTAGAGTAAAAGAGTGGGGCAAGCATTTTTTTTCTATGCGATCGCGTGGTTAGGATTGCGATCGCATAGGTTGGTCAGGTAAGGCAGTGCGATAGCGTGGGTGTTGGTGCGATCACATAGAGGTTCTGAGGCGCATGTGTGGGGTGGAGAATTGTTCTATGCCATCGCGTGTATTGTTATGCGATTGCATTGAGTTGGCTAGTCTGTGCATCGCGATCGCGTGGCTAGAGTCGCGATCCCACTGATGGGATTTTAAGTGCTGGGCAGAATGTTTTAAAGCCCATTGTTGCGAAATGTTTCATCATTTTCCTCCTTTGTCAAGCGGGTTGAGAGCTAATTGAGAGGGTTTGAAGAATAAATCAAAGGGTCTATCTTGGAGGTAAGGTTTCCAACTCCATAACTCGTTTCTATATCGTTTTCTAAGTAATTAAACCAGAAAATTGTTGAAATTAAACCGAAATTTGGGGAAGAAAGGTGCATGGAAATTGGAATTTTCTTTTGAGGATTTGAGTGGGAAATTGTGGTCCGATTTTAATGTTCTTTGTATGTATAGAATCGTGGGAGGATGAGGATTCTAGTGATGTAAATTTTATCAAATTTCGAGACGTGGGCCCGAGGCTCAGGTTTGGCCGAATTTTGAGAATTTTGTATAAATTGATCATTTTCGATTGGGTTGTGTTCCTTTAGCGTATATTGATGATGTTAATCTGGTTTTGGTTAGATTCGGAGCAATCAGGAGCCAATTGGAGGGGTAAGAGCATCGCAGACTAGTATTGTGGCCCGGTAGAGGTAAGTAATGGCTATAAATCTTATCCTGAGGGTATGAAACCCCAGACTTCATATTTCTCACTGTTTTTAGAATGGCGCACATATCGGATGGCGAGTATGTGGCGCACATTGATTTTTGGATTGGACTTGATCCTCTCGGCGGCAACTATTGAGTTGCGTATTTTACTCTAAATCATATGTTAAAATTGTGTTCTAAAGACTATCGCTATATTTGGGCTATAAGCATGTTTGGGGCCTCATGCCGACTTGTTTAGACCCCTTGGGGGCTTTATACTGCTATTTCCTCACTGTTGATTCATGATTTACACTCAGTCATATTGTGATTAACTATTTTTGAAACTCAGCCTTATTTACATTATTTTGAGATAAAAAAAATGATATTTTGGGTCAAGTACCTCGTTTTACTGATACGCCCGAGGGGATTTTGAGAGGTTCTGACTGAGTGAGACCGAGGGCCTGATTGTGAGGATATGATATGCCACGAGGTGGCTTGATATTAGCACTTGGGCTGAAGGAGCCCCTTCGGAGTCTGTACACACACCCAGTGAGCGCAGATACCTACTGAGTGTTGAGTGCCGAGTACCGAGTATCGAGTGATGAGTGATTGTGAGGCATGAGTGACAGTAAGGTTGCCCGAGGGGCTGATACTGAGTGGCTGTGAGGTGCTGAGTGATGTTCTGCCCGAGGGGCGATTTATGATTCATGTTTTTGCCCGAGGGGCTACTGATGATTTATTTCGTTTTCACACTAAGTCCTTCGATTATTTTTACCTCTGAAATTGTTGGATAACGTATTTTTCAAAGGATTTTTCTAAAATTGGTTTTAAGGCGTGATGATTTCATATATCTATATATATACTGTTGGAAAGCAAGGTTGTGCATATTGTGAACTGATGATATTGGCTTTATGTGTTTCTTGCCGCTTAGATTTGATTTATTTTCATTATTACTGAGTTGGTGTACTTACATTACTCCCTGCACCCCTGTGTGCAGATTCAGGTGCTGATACTGAGCGTTAGCCATCTATTCCGTGCGGAGCAAGAGTTCGGGGTATAGAGGTAGCTGTTCAGCGTCCGCAACATCTCTGTCTTCCCTTCTTTTGTTGTATCTAGCTATTCGTTCGGAGGTTTTTGTATTATAATAGTAGACTTGTTGGTATATTTCTTAGATGCTCATGATATGTTGACTCTGGGTTTTGGGTATGGTTTAGACAGTTGACTGTTTATTTTGCCTAATGGATTTAGAAAATTCTATATACTTTATGAAATGTTTGGAAATGGTTGGAATTTTTGAAAGAAACTATAATTATGTGATTATTGGCTAGCCTAGTTTGACGATAGGCGCCATCACGGCCGGTTTAGGGTTTGGGGTCGTGACACACCTAACCCAACATGCTAGGTAAGCCAATTAAAACCTTATCCAATTTCAATGAAGTTTAATAAGACAAATAAGTAAAAGAAAATATCTGAATCTTATACATTTTCCAAGGACTGGTAGAATAAATCATGAGCTTTTAAGATTAGAATTTACAAGGCTGGTATGAAATAAATAAATCATCTGTTCGAAATTCACATAAACAGATTTTTATTTATAAATATAATGCTACCATGAACAAGAGGCAACTACAACTAGAATGCAAGTACGTCTTCAAATCCAGCTCCTGTTGGTCACAACAACATCAACATCCAACATCTGCACGTAAGGTGCAGAAGTGTAGTATGAGTACAACCGACACCATGTACTCAATAAATAACAAACCTAACCTTAGGTTGGAAGTAGTGACGAGTTGGGACACGGGTCAAAGTCCAACACCAATAGCCAACAACAATTCATAACAAAATAATGAAATAAATAATGAAGTAACTCAAAGATAAAATGCTTAGATCATTCATAGTTCTAGAAAATAGGTTTACTTTTCAAGTATATCAGTGAAAACCCAAATCTTTTATCGAAATTGCCTAAAAAATATGAGTAAGTTTGAAAACTATAATATTTCCCAAATCCTTAAACATGTAAATGTTTCATTTTTAAATGGCATGAGGAAAATACATCTCTATGTCTATATGTCAATATGTATGGGAAGTCATGAATGACGTGATAACCTACATCATGAGTAAAAATGCATCTCTATGCTTGTATGCCAAGTGTGCATGTCGACAATGTATCTCAAATATGAACTCATGTACTCACACTCTCAAAGTACTCAATCTCATTGTCTCACACTTTCCACTCATCATGCTCAATCACTCGACACGCTCAGTCACTCAGTATTGTATATGGCCAATACAACACTGGGAAGATCCATCCTAAATATATATATATATCAACTGAGAGTCACTCACTAAGTACTGTATAAGGACAATGCGTCCCGGGGAAGATCTATCCCCAAATATAAATGATTCGGGAAAGATCCATCACTCAATATAAATCAACAGCGCTCACTGGTGTTTGTACAGACTCCGGAGGGGCTTCTTCAGCCCAAGCGCTATTGTCACGCCCCAAACCTGGGGAGGCGTGGCTGGCACCCGATGCCGTACTGGCCCGAGCGAACCACTCTTTAACTCATTTTTTTTTGCAACTAACATGGGCCAATATGGCCACAACTCGTAATGTATAAAAATAAGTGGGCAAATGCTGTATTAATGAACCATCGTTCTTAAAACATGAATACGTATGGGCCGTCAAGGCCTCTGATATACTATACAAAATGAACCGGTGTCCACAGAGCCTCTAAGATTATTTGAAATCAAATAGGACAGGGTACCGGCCTACCCATAAGTCTGTAGGATAACTCTGACATGATGACTTATAGACTCGGCTGCACTCCGAATGAGGTGGAGTATTACGGATCCTTCGCTTAATGCTAACCTCGTCTACTGTGAGGGTTTGTCAAACTGATTATCTATACCTGCATGCATGAATGCAGCGTCCCCAATAAAAGGACATTAGTACGAATAATGTACCGAGTATGTAAGACATGTAAATTAGTATATAAAGGACATGGACGACATATCGAGTAAAGGACTCGGAATGTAAGTCTGGATATCACTGTAAATCATGAAATATTTAAAATGTCATGCATATGCGTATAAGTGTCATGTAATGAATATGTCAATACGTATATAACATCATCAAGCCTCTGAGGGCATCCCATCATATCATCTCGGCCACTGTGGACAAAATCATCAACGTATACCAGCTGATCAGGTGGTGGTGCGTATATAATGCCGTAACTTTTTTCCATACCCCATATACATATAATGTATGCATATATAACGTGATTTGGTCATAGGTCAATATACATGTATAAATGAATGCAATTCATAATGAAGTGAGTCAAGAAAATCTCTTGGAATGTCATGATACCCATGAAAGACGATATGATAGTAGGACATATGGGGAATCAAGAACATAGGCACCGTAGAATTTATAAGAATAGAATCATTTATGGAAGTTGCGTGCTTTCTCATTTCGTTGTATCGTACGGATCATGCCAAAAATAAAGAAGGTCTATCCTTCACATAATTTACTTGAGGAATTTATCAAACACTTTCACTTGAGCTTGCCAAGAACAATTATTCCTCCTTAATTTTGAACAAGAACCAAACACCCCTTCTTAAAAAGACTAGAAAACATTTGTGGAATATATAGTAAGCAAAGTGAGAGCTTTTTCGTTGCTAGCTATGTAAATACATCTCACTTAATAATGTAGATAGATATCTTTTAATTGTGGGTTGTGGGCCCCGCTTTTATGGATTACTTATGCCAAAAATCCCCCAAAGATGCCACCTAGACACATAAACCAAGAGTCACCATTTATAGGAATGGCACCTTTACCTCTAGTAGTGCTTAGTCACTAAATATTGTCTCCCATAACTACACATGGGATCCTCCCCCCTCCACTCTTTCCTTAATTTATGACACATGGTAAGCTAATAAAATTAGACACCCATTCTATAAGCTCACCTAATTTGTACACGTATCCACCCCTTTATCCTACCTAATCTTTATCTAGTTATACTACTAGCAATACTTATCCACAATGTCCTAATTAGCTATAAAGATGCCATCTCCATGATAACTTGTTGCTCCTGATTATGTTGCCACGTGGTGACATTCTAGTCACCTTCTAATTGCCCACAAATCCTCATCCTAAAGTACTACTAGAAAATATTTAAAAAAATTAATTATGGTACCATATCAAAATGTATCCAACGATATCAGGGTTGTTAAACTTACGATGTCTTACAATAACATTGTCACAAATCCTCTATAACCTCATGAATGACCTTAATCCCTTTTAAGCTCATATGGATTACTACGACTCATCCTGGTACTAAAGTATCGGATGTCATACTACTAACATTAAAGACTTCCTTTGTTCTACACGTGTAATCCTCTAGGTGCACACCTAATGATTCATCACCAAACTTTACACGTGTAAACCATGTACTTTAAGTGCTACTATTCATGTGCACATTGGTTCCACCCTCGGCTAACTTCATGCCATGTGGCAGCCCACAAATTCCCCTAAAATGCCACCTAATCTTATAAAACATAGAGTCATCATTTGTCTTGATCAAGACCAATACTTGCAGCCACATAAATGCTTATCCACCCCACGCATTTGATGACTTAGCCACCAAAACTCCCTAATCTTGCTACCTAGCTCCAACATTTGCCTAGTCAACATTGAATTCCCTACTTGCTGCCATCTCAATCCTTATAAAGTTGATTAGTCACGAGCCCCGATTATCCTTATGATTCCACGAATGACACTTATCCACTTATAACTAATTCCATATCCCTTGACTTTATGCCAACACTTAACCAATTATTCACACAATAATTTCTAGGTCTCGATTCACTTGAATACTAATATATTTCATATAGCTTACTATCATGATCAGGAGGTATATCACTAGTCTATAAATATAGGATATTATAGCTTGGACCATATTTTATCCCAAATAATCAAACATCAACGAAATTTGCTTTCTTCGATTTGTTTACTCTCTGACCTTCATAACACTTACTTATCACTTGTTTGGAATATCACAAATACCTATAACCTCAAAAATAGTCTTGTCCTTGAACTTATGTCAATTATCTTACGAAAAACCCAACGTACAAAATTACGGGATGTAACATCCTTCCCTCCTTTAGAAACATTCGTCCTTGAATCTTAACTCCTAGAGATTTACAAAACTTTTGCTAAGGTTTCCTCTGTAAACTAAACTAAAACCCAAATATATCTGAAGTCTCGATATTCACAACCTTTTGTACTTGAGTATCTCATATTTTCTTCACCTTTACCTTACTTACCTTTCAATCTTGCATCGTATCTTCTGTTTCTTTCATAACCTCCCTTAAACTCTACTGTAATACTTGCACCGCTAGTGCATACAAAATCTGGCGAAAGCTTCATACTGAATTCTTATGACTCAGCTCTATAGCAAGATCTGGAAACAAAAGAAGGGTAATATTTCCTAAATGCCCTATAGCCTCTCAATTATAAATGTGGCGCGCAACACACCCTTAAGTGAGACTCTACTAGGCACGGCTTTGTAGACTTCCTAGGACACGACCTGTTCTGATACCACTTTTGTCACCTATCCAAACCTAGAGAGGCGTGGCTGGCACCCGATGCCATAGTAGCCCGAGCGAACCACTTTGTAACTCATTTTTTTATAACTAACATGGGCCAACATGGCCACAACTCGTAATGTATAAAAATAAATGGGCAAGCGCTGTATTAATGAACCATCATTCTTAAAACATGGATACGTATGGGCCGTCAAGGCCTCCGACATACTATACAAAATGAACCCGTGTCTACAAAGGCTATAAGAGTATTTGACATCAAATAGAAAAGGGTACCGGCCTACCCATAAGTCTATAGCATAACTCTGACATGATGACTTATAGATTCGGCTGCACCCCGATGAGGTGGAGTCTTACCTATCCTTCTCTTAATGTTAACCTCGTCTACTATGAGGGCTTGTAAAACTGATTATCTATACTTGCAGGCATGAATGCAGCGTCCCCAACAAAAGGACGTCAGTACGAATATTGTACTGAGTATGTAAGGCATGTAAATTAGTATATAAAGGACAAGGAATAAATATAGAGTAAAGGACTCGACCTGTAAGTCTGGATAGCTCTGTAAATCATGAAATATTTAAAATGTCATGCATATGCGCATAAATGTCATGTAATGCATATGTCAATACATATATAACATCATCAAGCCTCTGAGGGTATCCCATCATATCATCTCGGCCATTGTGGGCAAAATCATCAATGTATACCAGCTGATCAGGTGGTGGTGCGTATATAATGCGGTAACCTTTTCCCATACCCCATATACATATAATATACACATATACAACGCCATTTGATCATAGGTCAATATAAATGTACAAATGAATGCAATGCATAATGAAGTGAGTCAAAAAAATCTCTCGGAATGTCATGAGACCCATGAAAGACGATATGATAGTAGGACACATGGGGAATCAAGAACATAGGCACCTTAATATTTCTAAGAATAGAATCATTTATGAAAGTTGCGTGCTTTCTCATTTCGTTGTATCGTACGGATCATGCCAAAATAAAGAAGGGATATCCTTCACATAACTTAATTTAGGAATTTATCAAACACTTTCACTTGAGCTTGCCAAGAATAATTTTTGCTCCTTCTTAATTTTGAACAAGAACCAAACACCCCTTCTTAAAAAGACTAGAAAATGTTTGTGGAATATAGTAAGCAAAGTGAGAGCCTTCTCATTACTAGCTATGTAAATACATCTCACTTAATAATGTAGGAAGATCTCTTATAATTGTAGGTTGTGGGCCCCGCTTTTGTGGCTTTTTTATGCCCAAAAATCCCGTAAAGATGCGACCTAGCTACATAAACCAAGAGTCACCATTTATAGGAATGGCACCTTTACCTCTAGTAGTTCTTAGTCATTAAATATTGTCTCCCATAACTACACGTGGGATCCCCCCTCCACTCTTTTCTTAATTTATGACACATGGTCATATAATAAAATTAGACACCTATTCTATAACCTCACCTAATTTGTACACGTATCCACCCGTTTATTCTACCTAATCTTTATCTAGTTCTACTATTAGAAATACTTATCCATAATTTTCTAATTAGCTATAAAGATGCCACCTACATGATAACTTTAAGTCACTTGTTGCTCCTTACTATGTAGCCACGTGGTGACATCCTAGTCACCTTGTAATTGTCCACAAATCCTCACCCTAAAGTACTACTATAAAATATTTTTTTAAAAATATTTATGGTACCATATCAAAATGTATCTAACAGTATCAAGGTTGTTAAACTTACGGGTCTTACAATAACATTGTCAATAATCCTCTATAATCTCATGAATGACCTTAATCCGTTTTAAACTCATATGGATTACTACTACTCATCCTAGTACTAAAGTATGGGATGCCATACTACTAGCATTAAATACTGCCTTTCCATTCTACATGTGTAATCCTCTAGGTTCACACCTAATGACTCATCACCAAACTTTACACGTGTAAACCATGTACTTTAAGTGCTATGACTCTTGTGCATATTGGTGCCACCCTTGGCTAACTTCATGCCATGTGGCAGCCCACAAATTCCCCTAATATACCACCTAATCTTACAAATCAAAGAGTCACCATTTGTCTTGATCAAGACCAATACTTGCAGCCACGTAAATATTTATCCACCCCACTTATTTGATGACTAAGCCACCAAAACTCCCTAATCTTTCCACCTAGCTCCAAGACTTTCCTAGTCAATATGAATTCCCTACTTGCTGCCACCTTAATCCTTATAAAGTTGATTAGTTATGTTCCCCCCTTTATCCTCATAATTTCACGTGGATTCATACAAATGACACTTATCCACTTATAACTAATTTCATATTCCATGACTTTATGCCAACACTTAACCAATTATGCACACAATAATTTCTGGGATCGATTCACTTGAATACTAATATATTTCATATAGCTTACTATCATGATCAGGTGGTATAGCACTAGTCCATATATATAAGGTATTATAGCTTGGACCGTATTTTATCCCAAAATATCAAACATCAACGAAACTTGCTTTCTTCAATTTGTTTACTCTCTGACCTTCATAACACTTACTTATCACTTGTTTGGAATATCACAAATACTTATAACCTAAAAAATAGTCTTGTGCTTGAACTTATGTCAATTATCTTACGACAAACCCAACGTACAAAATTACGGGATGTAACATCTATAATCCTCACAGACAACTCACGTGCTATAGTATCCATATTGGATTCGCACGGACAACTCACGTGCTGTAGTATCAATATCCTTACAATCAGGCTCTTGGCCTTACTCATTCATCAATCTCTCTAGTCTCTTGGCTCACAACGCTCATGCTGAGCAGCCCAAATCAATGATATGAGATGTGACAATAAATAATAACAGAGGCTGGGATATGATATGAAATGATGAATGCGACTAAGTACATAACTAAAATTAAGCAAATAACTTAACAACAAAGAACGACCTCTATAGGTCCCAATTATACCAGGGTATAGCCTAAACATGATTTCTAGCATCAATTACAACTCATGTGCTCTAACACATAGAGTACACTAGAAATGTTCAGATAGGATAGCATGTGCGTCATCTAAACACCAATCATATAACACGTAATTCGTGGTTTTATACCCTCAACACCAAGTTTAGAAGTGTTACTTACCTCGAACAAGCCAATTCCAATACTGAGCAAGCCAAACAATTCTCCAAGAATGCCACCCCGCATGTACCGACCTCGAATGGCTCGAAACTAGCCAAAAGCAACTCAAATACATCAAATAAAGCCCAAGGAAACAATTCCAAATAATAAAGGTCAAATCCTTAATCAAAATCCCAAAATCAGCCAAAAAGTCAAAACCCAGGCCCCCACCTCGAAACCCGACAAAACTCACAAAATCCGATAACTCATTCGATTACGTTTCCAACCATACTATTTTAACTCAAATCCGGCTTCGAATCGATGTTCAAAAATCAAAAACTCAATCTATGAAACTTTAGGCTAAAACCCAAATTTGTCTTTAAAATTCACACTCCAATTACCAAAAAATAAGATAGATTCGTGAAATGTAATCAAAACCGAGTGTAGAACACTTATACCACTCCTTGTGATGAAAATTGCTCCAAAAATTGTCTTAATCCGATCCCCCAATCTCAAAATATGATAAAAGAACCAAAAACCTCGATATATAGCTTCTTCCCAGCATTTTCCGCATTTGCAGACAGTAGGTCGCACCTGCGACCTTCGTTTCTACGGAACAAAGTCACACACCTGAGAGACAACCTTGGCCGCCAGTGGCCGCTTCTGCAATGACCAGGGTCGCATCTGCGATCGCGCTTCTGCAACTGAAGAACCGCTCTCCCCAGCCAACTTTTCCCGAGGTCGCTTCTGCGACCATCTTCATGCTTCCGCGAGCACGGACCTGCGTTCCCTCATGCCCATGTGCGAAGACATCAGTAACCAAAAATTTCAGCAACTTCAACAAGGATCCAAACGATCCGAACCCTATCCGAAACTCATCCGAGCCCCTCGCGACCACGTCCGAATATACCAACCAATTCTATATTATAATACAGACCTACTCGAGGCCTCAAATCACACATAACAACATCAAAACTACGAATCGCACCCCAAATCGAACTTAATGAACTTTGAACTTTTCAACTTCCAAAACTCGTGCCGAAACATAGGAAATCAATCCGGAATGAACCCAAATATTGCACACAAGTTCCAAATGAAATAACAAAGCTATTTCAATTTCCGAAACCACAATCCAAATTCGTTATCCTTAAAGTCAACTTCCAGTCAAACTTATGAACTTTTCGAACCTTCAAATTTCCAACTTTCACCAATTAGTGCCGAATCCTTCTAGGAATATTCAATTGCAAATCCGGGCATACGCCAGAGTCCAAAATCATCATCCAGACCTATCGGATCAATTGAAACTCTGATCCGAGGTCAAATGCTAAAAAGTCAAACTTGGTCAACTCTTTTGACTTAAAGCTTCAATCATGGTGTTCCTTCTTCCAAGTCGATTGCGAATAACCTGAAAACCAAAACCGATGATTCATACAATTCTTATTACATAATATGATGCTGATCAAGACTTCAAATAGCTGAAGGGGATACAAATGCTAAAAACGACCGGTCGGGTCGTTACAATTATACTTCGCTAACATATTATTATACTCATGGTTCTAGCAAGATACATCGGTACACTAATTATACTAAGACAAAAAAAAATCACATATGTTATGATTGCTTTAATCCATATAAGGATTTACTGAAGTTTTATTTAATAAATTTTTTAGGAACTTTTATATGCTTCAGAACAATTTAAATCCATCAAGGATTTTCATTATATGCATATTGATACCCAATTTTTCCTCAAATTATTTTTAAAATTTTCATATATACCTTCAAAATCAAGTTCCATAACAATTGGTATTTTTTCCATAATTTTCATGTTTTTACAAATTTATTTCCAATTTTTCCAGTATTTTTATCTCTAATAATTAATTGTAAATTGCATTACAAATGATTCCAAAGACATCTCTTGACTTAATACATTATTTTTTGGCCTTTGTAATATGAAATTATTTCACAATTAGCAAGATTGGCACTCTTTGGTTATAATTGCAATAACTTTGTAATTATAGCCTAATCATATGTTCTATGCTATTTTGGCCCAATAATTAGTCATTTTATATTTTAAATACTAATTAATCATGTTAATTTAAATTTTTTAAGCACCAATTTCATTTTTATAATTATCAGCTATTTTTATAGATTATTTATCTATTTTTAATTGGGTATTTAATAATTAGCCACATTTATTCAAATTCTATACTAATTCTAACCCAACCCATCAGATTATAACAACCCAATTCCATACCCAGCCCAAATCAATTCCATACCCAGCCCACACCCAGATCTATCTGAGCCGTTGATCGAATTAGATCAACGACCCAGATTCCACCTTCCATAATTAACTAAGACCTACCCCCCTCCGACCCCTCATTTTCCCAGTCTCTCATTATCTCTCTATATATCTCTGGAACCTTCCCTTGCCTCCCTCCTCGGGTGAAGTTTGTTCGTCTTCTCCGGCTAGTTCCCTCGCCGGAAACTATGGTCTCCCATTATCTCCTGGTTACTGCTTCACCTTACACCTGTCTAATGACACCCTAAGGCCCTCAGGCGAACCTGGAGCGGTTCAAATCCTACCCATGGTCCCCCATGCCATCTTCCGACCTCCTCTGGCCGTCTGAGTAAGAGCCATGACTTTAGCTAATGCTGGCGACATCTTTAAGGTTTTTCTAGTTTCTCTGGGCTCTCTGAAACCCTAACTCCTTGTATTTTTACGATTTCTTTTAGATCGGTGTATATCATGAAGCTTTTTACATGTTTTCTTCGAAAACCTTCCTATTCTAAGCGATCTTTCATCTCAAAATTAGGGTTTCATTACCCTCTTCCAAAAATGATTTTGCTTCTGTTTTAATATCATTCTATGATTCTTTCTATGATTCAACGATTTACTCGGAGTTCTCTTTTCATTTTTGACTTACAATGCTGAAAACCCTAGGTTTTTCCCTAATTCTGAGTCTGTCTTTAACCGATATGTTTGTTTAAATGCATGAACTCTTATTTCTCATAAATGTTTAAGCTTTCTGTGATTTTACCCTGTTTTTGCTTATTAGGGTCCCTGACTATGTTCTCTTTGCTTATATCATGTTCAATGTTACTGCTTTGTCGCTAAACCTGTGTGATTTTGCTACTATAGTCACTAGGGTTTCAACTCTCTGATTCCCATTGTTCGTTTAAATGTGTGCTAGCCTCAAATCTCCGATTCTATGTGATTCTTTACCTTGCTATGCTTTTGCTTGCCTATTATTTGCCTAACTGATTTTGTTCCTGTTCGAATCCCTAACTCTCTGCAACTTTACCTTGTTTGCACCCCTGATTCCTAGAGATTTGAAAAGCCTTACTGATTTCTTATGAGATGTTCTTACTGACTTCCAACTTTGTTTGCTTACCTTGTTACATAATTGATTAACTGTTAATTGATTACTATTTCCTTAAGTGATATCTTCTGAACCTAGTCTCAATTGTATGCTTGAATTGGGGTGAAATTATTTCCTTATATGTTACAGTCATAAGAACTTTCCTTAATTGTTATTTTACCTACTAGCCGTTTGAGTTTAACCCCTTCAATTAAGGGATGCCTAATTGCCTGTTGTACTTACACTGTTCTTATATCCCTCTAAGCTATATATGGTCCTTTCCTTATTTAATACTCACCGTGTGAATCACTCCCTTGATTATAGGGATACTCGTACTAATTGGGTACTGATTGATATTCAGTCCCACAATCACTGGTTAATTTTGATTTTTTCCTTATTTTTCATCAAGATTTCAAACTATATATATACTCTATTCATTTATTACACAGACACGAACTGATCTGTTCAAAAATCTCTCTCTCACAATTTAAAATACTCTCTGCTCTCTCTTCTGTGTTAACTACTACTACTCTAAGTTAGCCGGCTGCAAGCCAAGGCTAACTATTGTGCATCTCCTACTTTCTTGTTTGTGTTACTGATTTCTTCATTTCACTGGTATGTTCGAATTCAGATTTTAGTCCTCAAACCAACATGTTTCTACTACTGTTGTAATTCAGTATGCCTCCAATTTGCTTACTTATTCTTCAACATGTATCTCGGATCCTGAACTCCCATCTGCATGTTTAAATTAGACTTTATTTGTTTATGACCAGCATGTTTCTGTACACTTAGCACCTACTTCTTACATGCCTATGACTGGTACATTAGTTTAACCATGGCCTTAGTTGTTAATCTGACTTAGCACTTTACTGTACCCCTGATCCGCTAGACCCTTAAGAGTTTCTGATTGTGTGTCTATGTGTGTATTTGCCTGTTTGCCCTTACATGCTCTGTATTTGTCCCTCAAATCCCATTACCCTTGTTTGTGATTGTTGGACTATACTTGGTCCTTTGTGTGATGTTAAGCTTCCATTCCTTCTTCAAAACTGTTTTCTTACTTACCCTTTCTCAAAATTGTTCCTTACTTAAATCCTTTTAAAAATAAAAAGCACTCTCACATATACTCTTAGAATTCTTAAGTTCAGCCCCCCTTCGTGTAAGCACTGCTTTGGGGACCCTTTGGGTACCCTCTGAACTCTGACACACAAGGCAGGCACTTCCCACACTGCACATGTTTAACTCTTTGGCCATGTCTGGGTGTGAGCACTGCGCGGGAGCCCTTGAGGTCCTTAGGGAACTCTGATACACCCGGACTATGAAAGGCTATGCTACACCAAATGCATTGAGGTTTGGAATATCTAGGCCTAATTGAAGGCTCCCTATAGAAGTAACTTCTTATTTTTCCTTTGATTGTGTAATTCATAATTCCCTGGCCTGTAATAATTTGTAAACAAATATTTGAGAATGGATAGTGGAAAGGGAAGGGTAGTTATATAGATTATCCATGTTAAAGAGTAGATACCATGCCTCTAGGTTTACACTTCTTACGTGTGCACTAGAAATTCATGCTTAGGGCTGATTGTATGCGAGCATATCATGCATTAGAAATCCTGTTTCTTAGGCCCACGTTTACTGCTTCAGCATCCTGTTATGGCATTATCATTTATCATATAGAAATCATGCTCTAGGATTAATCGTTAATATAAACCTGTTATTCATGTAAACCAGTTCTAATATCGATGTAATGTTGTGTTACACCTAGGAATCATGCTTAGGATAATAATGCGCTAATAAACAAGTCATCCTTTTACTTGTTACATATCATGTTCAAATATTGTGACTTTATGCATTTAGAAATCCTGCCTAGGAATTCTGCATTCTGCATCCTTATGTGTCCATATTAGATATCATGTCTTAGGACCTCATTCAACACCTAGTTTAACTACTGATTGCATGAAAAAGGCCTTTAAAAAAATAATTTCACCATGTTTCCAAACAACTGGTAATAGTTCTGTATTTTGCAACACCTAAGTACAATATGTTTAGGCAAACTAACTTGTAATAGTTTCTTTAATAATCTGGATAATTACTGAGTGTTGTCATACGCTTAAGCAAGCTTTAGGTGTTAAATCTATTAAAACTGGAAACATACTCCTTTATACTTGCTTCCTGACTATTAATGGTTATAACCAGTAAGAACTGATAAAATTCGTCCTATTAATCAGTAATAAAGCTGCCTCACTATTACATTCTCACCTAGATATCATGCATTATGTTCTGAAGTTAATAAGGCCTTACTTGTGTTTGAGTCGTGCTAATCATTTGCATAATCTGTGGAGGAATACTTGGGCCTCGTATCTACTCTTATTTGTTTTCCCCGTATATGAAGTCCTAATTGTCGTTGTTTGTTTCTTAGAATCTTGTCCTTTAAACCTATGGGTCAACCTAGTACTTCATTTTAGGATAGTAGTCCTAGCCTCTTCCAGGACTGATAGGATGGGACAGGTAATAGCACGCAATAGAGTCCATGACCAACACACGCTTTAATTACCTTCACGGGGTGGGAAGAGTAGAATATGGATATGATGACCGGTACGCTAATACCATGTGTAGCCCCTCTTCGAGGAGTGATTACTGGGTATTGCATTGATGTGATCCATATTATTATAAACCTAGGACACCTGTATACGCTAGTTCGTAATCATCCCTACTATTTTCCAAACACCTATATGCTTAAGACTTAAATCCCCTCTTATTTGAGCCTTTACTTGTTATTTGCTATTTGTACAAATTCACGAAACCATTTGGCCGGGAACCACACTTGTGGATCCTGGGGGGTGCCTAATACCTTCCCCTTAGGATAATTTCAAGCCCTTACCCAAATCTCTGGTTAGCAACGTAGTTGTAATTGAACCCCTTAGGTGCCCTAACGCACCGTTAAAATCCTTAGGTGGTGAATCTTCAAAATATGCAGACCCCTTTCTCAAAAGGAAAGAGTTGTCCCAACCAATGTCATAAAACCGATATTTCGCGAGGAAGAGGAAAAAAAGGGTGCGCGACAATGCATAGAAGTTTTTCATGAATTGCCAGACTAAAACCTAAAAATGATTTCATCCACCATAGGAGAACATGTGTTCATGTAATCAACGCCAAAATATTTAGGAAAAAACGTGTGCCACAAGTAATATTTATGTTTATCGACCTTATTTTTCATTTCTGTCTTTACACAAGAATTCATTGTACCCCACTGACTTTATACTTCCGGTGGTGGTACTATTCATCCAAAACTTCACATTTTCCAAGTGAATTCAATCTTAATTACATATTTTTTATCTAGCTAATCATTTATCTTTTCACATTCTATGACAAATTTGTACTCAATATCCTCACCAACATTTATAATATTAAGCACTACCATATATCAATAATATTGTCGACGATTACTTTATATCTGTTCCACCATTACCCAATACAAACATAACTTATCAAGATTTTATTATCTCACTATTTTAGGTACCTGAGCCTCTCCCCACGAGGTCTTATTATGTCATGGTGCACTCCTGGAGCACTTGACTCCTTATTATGACCATCTTGATAATTTACTCCTTTTCTTTTTCATGAATTTTTATCTTTGGAATCGATTGGTCTATCACGCTTCAATCATATCGTAGACTTTGTCCTTTATGGACTTTGATTATATTTGGAGCATTTGCAGGTGGAATATATTATTTAGTTTTGGTACAACCAGTGCATCTAGCAATATTTCATGCATTTTCCAGCTGCCTATTTTCTCCCCTTAATTTGGGATCACTAACATATATCCCCAACCTTCTTTGATGATCCATTTTTGTATGTTGTGGTGGAACAATTGAATCATAATCAGCACATCCAAACTTTTAGATGTGAATTATTTGGTTCTTTACTCTAAACTAATCATATATGGGAACTTATTCTAACTTGTTGGCTTGATGCGTACAAGTGTTGCTACATGTTAAATAACATGTCTCATAACAAATTTCTTTCTGGGAATTTTGTTACCATAACCAAAGATGTAGCTATTTCATCTAAACCAACTTGGGTTCTAACTTGCAAATTCATACACCTTAATACGTCACTTATACCAGTCCGGGAGTATGAAATTGGTGTTCTTTGATCATATACATGTATCCTTGTATATATGCTTTATCTGCAATGTGGACTGGACTTGTAGTCTATGACCACACTGGGTGAATTGTTATATTGAGCTTGTGACCATGCCGGATGGATTGTGATATTGAGCCTGTGATCACGCCAGACGGATTATAATATTGAGCCTGTGACACGCCGAGCGGATTATGATATTGAGCCTGTGAGCATGCCTGGCAGATTATGATAGCACGCCCGTAACGTCACTCTCTCATGTTTCTTCTTGATGGTGTACGCGAGGATAGTAAAATTATACACTATTCCTAGGAGGTGTCTTGACCTGGCCTCGTTACTATTTTGCCGAGGTTAGGCTTGATACATAATGGGTACCGTTGTGGTGTACTCATACTGTATTTTTGCACATCTTTGTGCAGATCCAGGTACTTCAGTTCAGGCTAGGCATCAGTTATTTGACCATACATTTCGAAGACTTCAAGGTATAGCTGCTTGGCGCTCGCAGGCCTCGAAGTCACCTTTTGTCCTTACTCTTACTGCTGTTTACTCTTTATTTAGGCAGTTTTGTACTAGGAATTTTTAGTATATTTCTGTAGAGCTTATGACTCAGTTTCATCGATTTTGGAAATTTCGTTACATATGTTTTGTTTTGGAGTTATATGAGTTTTATTATTATCTTATTATCTTAGTTGTTAGATCTGTTAATCTATCAAACAATATTAGGCTTACCTAGTCTTAGAGACTAGGTGTCATCACGACATCCTTAGGTGGAAAATTGGGGCCGTAACAAATGATGGCAGAAGTTGTGGAAGTTAAAGAGCACATACTACATAATCTTGAGAGAAACAAAATCATGAAATGAGCAATTTGTGTTGATGACGTCATAAGAAATCAAGAGCAATATAGATAAAAATGTAGAGAAGGATGATGAAATAAAATATAGACAAGAGGTGTAAAAAGAGACATTTCATATTCTTTCAATTGTATTCAAGATGATACCAAATACCTCTATATATTATGTTACATTGAGGTATAGTTCAAAGGTGTTATGAACATGGCAATAACTATTTTGTGGAAGATAATTGGGAAGAACATAAGGGAGCTTATGAAGGTGTGAGAGTTACAAGCATAATGATGATAGTAGTGAGAGTTATATTTGAGTAGTGGACATCCATATACTATACAGAAATTGATTCTATTTGTTCTTAAAACCTCTAGGGATAGCATAAAGAGTAAATGCAAAATATCTTTTAATAGGATCCACTAATTAATAAAAAATTAACTATCTATACTATGTTATAAACTTATTTATCCCTCTTAAAGAGGTTATCACTTAATTACATTAGTATATATAATTTACTATTTATATACAAAATAGCTATTAGACTCCAATCTTACCCATTTTAAGCTTTATTCTTCTCTAATTTTCTCCATTTCTCTCCCTCTCTTTCTCACACCTCTCTCCTAATAGGTGGAATTCAATTACATTATAACAAATTTGAGTAAACGCATTTTAATAGATAATAAGTACTACTTCGAATCTCTATAGCGATTTTATCAATCGACATATACTACTAATCGGGACCTCTAATTTGTTCTTAATCAACAGATGTATTCTATTCTTAACAAGAGTTTTGAGACGTCTGAGGTTGATTAGAGAGAATTTATCTTATTTTCCTCTCTTAGCAGGATGTTCTGCTCACTGTCTGAACAATGAGCCTTAATTTCTATTTGAATTGTTTGCTCAATAATGGAAATTTCGTGAATTAGGTTTTGTTGGGTGTTTGAAACTGAAGACATAAGTCTAAACTTCATTGACATTTAAAAACTTCGAAGCTTTGAATTCAAAAATCGAATTTTGCGAAATTTATTATTTATTTAGATTGAGTGTTGTTCCAAATGATTGGGAATATCGTTTGGAGTTTATATCTCAAATTTGAGAGAATTTGGTGCAGATTCAAGGCAATATTGGTTAGAATATCATATTGAAACTCGAAGAAGAAGATAAACAAGTGTATATATTATGTATATCGGGTGTAACAACGACATATAATATATATACAACAAATATAATTATATACAAGTTTTATATAAACTGTTTGTAAAATTGTAGTTTTTTGACAGATTTTGTACAAAAAAAAATTATATTCAAGTTGTAGATAAATTGTAGATTTTGACGGATTTATATATATTATGAAAAGAACTTTAGTTACTTTCCGTAAATAGGAAAACTTAAATAAAACTGGATAAATATGTTTAAATTTCATATGTATACACGAAAAAGTCTCTTAATTAATTTTTTTGACCCAACTTTGAGTATTGTAATCTGAAACCCAAGTAAAATCATGCAACATTATCCAAAATAAACTTTATACAAAGATCTAATTATTCAGTAACTCATGCAATCATTACTTGCAGCGTAATCCAATAGAAACGACGAAAGCCGGGTGCTAGGTAAAAGTAATACAAGTACAGTAGTAATTTTTTTCTAATTTTTTAATCATTATTTAACAAGAGCGATCAACATTAAAATCAAAGTTGGTACAAGAAAAAAAACCATATCACTAATATAAGCGATACACAAACAGATTTCATACACTTACGTATACTTTATGAACAACGACAAGTGTGTAATTGTTACACTCTATGTTTTCGTACGTGAAAGTGTACCATAAATAAATTAATATAAGCTCGGGAATAATATGTTACATCCTATATTTTCGTACGATAAAATTTCGTCGTAAAAAATTGACGTAAGTTTGGGAATTAGATTATAAATATTATGCTATTTCAAACAAGTGATGAGTAAATTCGTGAAGGTGAGAGAGTAAGCAAATCGAAGAAAATAAATTTCGTCGAAGTTTGACATGTTGGGATAAAATACGGTCCGAGCTAAAATACCCGGCATTTATGGACTAGTACCATACAAGGTACCACATGGCCATGATAGTAAGGTGTACAAAGAGTATTAAAAGTGAGTAGTATTTTAAGTAGTTTGAGATAATTCTAAATTATGTGGGTAATTGGTTAATTATCGGGTATCAGGATATTACCTAAACAAAATCATAGGATAAGATTAACCCCCCAAAAACGTGACAGCAAGCCACATGTTAAAAGAATGACTCTTAGTCATTGTCTATTAGGTGGCTATCTATAATAAGGTACATAAGACAAGTCTTTTTTTTTTGAACAAACATGAAATATTTATGTTAAAAACTACGTAGTGTTTCGTACATAACCTTCATAATTTGTGTCATTAAGGACATATTAATTGCCTAAGCTTGCTAGTATATTGCAAGCATCATAAGATAATAACTTAACAAAAATATTGTGTTCTTTTTGTTTACTTTCNGGGGGGGGGGGGGGGGGGGGGGGGGGAAGGAGAAAGTACAAAATGTTGTTTTCCCTTTGCATCAGCCTTCTTTGCTAGAGGATGAACTATCCTATTCCCTTGCCTGAATATGTGCTGGAGGGTTACCTTTTGTTGGTGCATGAACAACCTACATTCATTAATAATGTTACCATATAATCTGTTGCCTTGCTGTATAGAGTGGATTATCTTCGTGGAGTCTGTATCTATTTCAAGAGGGAACATTCCCCATTTTTGTGCTGTTTTGAGTCCCTATATGAGAGCCTTCATTTCTGTGTGCAGTGAGCCGCTAGTATGGGTAGATTTTACAAATCCAACCACCCATTTTTCATTGGCATTTCTGAATACACCTCCTAGGCCACATTTTTTATTATAGTTATTGAAACTAGCATCTATATTGAGTTTAAACCATCCTTTTGGTGGTTTGTTCCATTTAACATTTATGAAGATTTCTTGGGGAGTGTTCAGGCTCTTTTTAGTGAGGGGCTTAAACTCAGTAGCCCTCTGGATAATTTGAGTATAATTTATAGGATTGTCAGTATTGTTTTGATTGTTGTTATTTATATTTAGCCAGATGTGCCGGATGGCAAAAGGGAAGAAGGAATTCCAATTAATAAACTTATCTTTTAGAGTGTAATCAAAGGCTTTTAATTGAAGAAGCCAGTGTTCGTCATTAAGGCTTTTAATTGAAGAAGCCAGTGTTCGTCATTCTCTTTATAAAATTTTTTCCGCCCAAGAGTATCCTAAAAATGTTTGCTGGCTTTACAATTGAAGAAAATATGGGTTATGGACTCCTCAACTTTGCATTTGCATAGAGGGCAGTTGGGATCAATGTTTAAATCAATTTGTGAGAGGTATTTTCTGCATGGTATTTCTTTATGGAAACACTGCCACAAGAATAATTTAATCTTATTAGGGAAACTTAGATTCCAAATCCATTTTAGCTCTAATTGATTGTTTGGGGGTTGGGGGTGGGGTGGAATGGGGTTTCTATGAGAGTGTAACACGACTTGCTTGTGAAAAAATCTTTTGTATTTCGTGACCATATTAGAATATCACTGGTAGGACCCTTAAACGAATTCTTGTCTTAGTAATATTTTCCTTAATATTATTAAGGATGTTAAACGATAGTTCATTAAAGTTTCATATATTCCCCTTAAAAATGTTCTTTAATTTTATGGAGTAATCACTAATAGAGAAAGTACCTGCTACCGCTTTTCTAAGATTTCCTATATTTGGAATCCAATTGGTCTCCCATATGTTCATATTGGAATGGTTGGGGGGACCATGTAATACCCTTTGAGCATAATTCCCATCCCCTTTGAATACTTCTCCATAGGAAAGAGCTTTTATTTTTGGCAACATTAGTTCCATAAGAAGTGATGATTAATTTGGCCTAGGGGGTTGTAGCATTTATAAGAATTTTCCATACTAGGCTAGCTGGTGTGCATAAGTTCTTAGCATTTGCATTATGGATACCTAGACCTCCATTGAATTTTGGTAGTCAAAGAGTAGATCATTTAACTAGATGTATTTTCCTTTTTTCTGTGGTGCTACCCCATATAAAGTCCCTTTGAATTTTGATAAGTCTTATTAAGGACATTTTTAGGAAGTAAGATGTATTGCATATAGTGATTGGGTATTTAATTAAGGCAAGAATGAGATAGAGTTGTTTTCCCTGCTAAATTAAAGAATTTTATTTTTCAGGATGCTAGCTTAGCTCTCATTTTGTCAATTATAAATTGGTAGTCTCTAGGCCTTGGTCATTTGATTATATAGGGAACCCTAGGTAGGTGCCAAAGTTGTCACACTTCTTTATACCTAGTCTAGTTGTAACATCCTTAATTTTTGAAGTAGTGCAGTTATTTGAAAAGAGAACCTTTGATTTAGCATTGTTAATACGTTGTCCTAATAAGTCACAAAACTGGTCTAGTCCATTTTGAATAGCTTGGCATGATTTATCATTAACCTTAGTCAGCAAGGTAAGATCATCTGCAAAAAATTAGTGAGAAAATTTTGGACATCTTTTTCCTATGGTTATTGGATCCCAATTCCTAATGTCCACTTGATGGTTTATATATCTGTTAACATTTCTAAACAAAGGATGAATATATAAGGTGAGATGGGATGACCTTGCCTGATGCCTCGACTTGGCTCAAAGAATTTTGTGATGGAACCATTAAATAAAATTGCTATACTACTTGTTGAAATTAAATTTAATAACAACTTGGAGAATTTAGGAGGGAACTTGAAGTATTTTAGAGTGTGATGAACAAAAGACCATTCCAAACGATCAAATGCCTTTTTAGATCAATTTTTAATATCATTTGGCCTTGTTTGACATTTATTTTTTTTAAAAATTGGAAACAAGTTCTTGGATGATGATTGCATTATTAAAAGTTCTTCTATTTTTCATGAAACTTGCTTGGAAAGAGCTTATCAATTGTTCTAGGAATGGTTTTAAACAATTTTCTAGGATTTTTGTAATTAATTTGTAGATAGTATTGCAAAGCCCTATTGGTCTAAAATTTCTGATGTTATTTGCATTAGGGACTTTAGGGATAAGACAAAGATAGGTTCTATTAATATCTTTGGGGATTTTTTGATTTGTAAAAATATCATGACAAAGCTTTGTTACGGAAAGGCCTATAGTTTTCCAATATTTTTGAAAAAGAAGGGGTGAAGGCCATCCGGCCCTGGAGCTTTGAAAGGTTTAAATGAATAGAGAGACCTTTTAATTTCAATATCCAACAAGGGACTGCCTAGAGGGATTAGATATAAATTAGTATGTGTAGAGGGGTTTGCCAGTGGACTAATCCAACTAGCTTGGGAGCGAGAAGTTGTGAATGCATTTGAGAAGTAATTGAGCACATGTGACATAATTTGATGGTGTTCATTGATTCAATTTCCAGCATCATCCTTAAAGAAATTAATCTTGTTTTTTTTCCCTATTAGTAGCTGAAATATGGAAAAACTTTGTGTTAGCATCTTCTTCGTTTAACCACATTATCCTAGATCTTAATTTCCAATAATCCTCTTCGATTTTAAGGATGTCATTGCATTCCTTTTTTAATTCATATTCCATGGTTTGAAGGAAATTACTAGTAGTATAGCTACTGGAATTGGATTCCTTGTAGTCTAGCAAGTAGTTTCCTCTTTTTTCCCATGATAGCACCAAAAGTTCTATCTTTCCAAGATTTTAAATTTTTCACAAAATTTAAGCTGGCATTAAAATAGTCTGATCCATACCAATTATTTTCTACAATTGTTTGGAATTTCGGATGTTTGCATCAGAAGATCTCGAGCCTAAAGGGTATTTTATGATTTAGCATATTTTTTGGAATTAATTCAACTAGAATAGGATTACGGTCTGAGTATATTTGGGTAAGTGAATTATTGAGCTCTTAGGGAAGAGTTCTATCCATTTCTCATTCCCTAATATTTTGTCTAGTCTTTCCATTATAAGACCTTTATTCCTATGTCTATTGTTAGACCAAGTATACTTGCACCCTTTAAAACCAAGATCAAGTAAGCTGCAAGTGTTAATATTAGACCAAATATACTTAACTCTACCGTCTTTAATAGGTTTTCCACCAAATTTGTCATTTGAGGTTAAAATGTCATTGAAATATCCTCCTACCATCCAAGGCCCTTTATAGGTCATACTAATATTTTATAGGTTTTCCCACATCAAATTTCTTTTATATATATTAGTACTAGCATAAATTGAAGAAAAAAGCCAGGTTTTACGAATAGGTAATACCTTTATTGTTGCATGAATTTTTTGATTTCTACGGACTGCATTTTGGACACTGACCACTTCATGATTCCACATCACGACCATGCCTCCTGCCTGACCTTCCGCTGGCACCTTTATCATCTCCGTAAAACCAAAGTCATTAAGCATTCCAGCATGGTTTCCCATTCTTGTTTCTAATAAGGTCACCATGCAAAGCATAGGCGTATCTATCATTTTTTTAAAATTCCTCCTAAAATTGTCGTTGTTCCCACCCCTTATGTTCCATATAATAAATTTTGTTGGACGATTCATAAAGATATTAAGTTTTGAGTTTTCTGGTTCCCCATTCTCCCTCACTTCCCCTAGAAAGACAAGATTTCTTCTCAGTGATGGTACTAGGATCATGGCTCTGTTGCCCACTATTGGATCCTGAGGTGGTCTGATTTTCATCGAGCACTTGAAGAGTGTTAGTGGGCAGTTGAGCACATGCCTCTTCTCGTGCATCTCCTTGAAGATATACACCTTTATCCCGTCTAGATTTGAGAACTCTAGGACTCCCTCTGAGCCTAGGTTGAGAGGTTTGTCTTCCTTCTCCATTGCTTCTTCTTCTGGTCCGAGCACTTGATCTACTTGGTGTTGTGGTGGTGCTGCTTGTTGATACATTGGGGGGATTGGTTGGTTCTGGGCTTCCTGGGTGATCTCCCATGGTAAGAATATAGGGTTGAGTTGGGAGAACATCTCTGCCGGGAATAATGGCATGTCCAGGGGGCATTCTGTGGGTTGATTGGGTTGAACTATGGTGGCATGCTCCATTGGTCCCTCATTGCATGCACGAACTGTGGGTTCATTGAAGGTGCCAGTGGATGAAGAATGTTGTTCAACCACACTTGATTTAGGTAATTGTTCATGGCAAGCCTTATGCCCTCTGTTACTAGCTGGGCTAGGTATTGGGTATTGTGGAGTATCACTATCGATTCCTGGCCGTTGATTTGAACAATGAATGAGACTGCATGTCCCATTAGATCTAATTCCATCCACGAGGAAGGTTGGTAGTCCTGTGCTTGTGGAGGTTGGGCATAAACAAACTAGGGGTTTTCTAGTGGTGGAAGGAAGGGTGGTAGGTTCTCCATTTTTTGATTTCTGTGTTGGCGTAGGATTTGAATAATTCTGTGTCTTCTTCTTACGGTTGATGGAAGCCTTGGCATTTTGAATGGAAGATTGAGTATTTAATGGATTGGTAACATACGGGGGATTAGAGCTACTGGTAGTATGGGAGGGATTGGGGAATAGAGTAATGATTGGGGCTTCCAAATGCATGGATTTTGGTTGCCCAACGCTTTGTGTTATAGGTTGATCCTCCATAGATATAGTATCCATTCCGTCTTCTAGGTGGAGGACATTTGTTCATTTTTGTCATCTTGGGGTGCCATTTGGCTAGCATGATTTGTGGGAGGGGGAGTATATTTCCATATCTAAAATAGAGATTTTGTTCATTCCCTTCGGTTAATGGAGGATTATATCCAGATTTTTTGTTAAGTTTGCTAATAGGCGTAGTAGGGTTATTATTAGTAGGAGGGTTAATTTTGTCCTTTTGGGTACAATTTGCATGTCACTGTTTTCTTCCTTTTCATTTGTTTTTATAGTTGACACGTTGGTGTCCAGCATGTCTATGTCCTTATTTTTAGAGGACATGTGTTCATTTGCATGGCTAATATTGATTTGTATATTATTATTATTTTTATCATTAGTGGTTTCTTCTAAAACTGTTTGCTTACTATCCAGGAGAGAGAAATAATTTTTTATTGGAATGGTGGTTGTTCCTTAACCATAGTGCCCGAATTCTTAGCACCATTTTGTTTTAGGGAGTTAGTGGATTCTTTAGATTTGTATTGTAATATTTTAGTATCCAAATACTTACCTTTAATAGCATTGAACAAATTTACTGAGATACTTGGGCCATTGATATTTTTGATTGGATTGTTGTTGGATTGTTGGTTACTTCTTGCTCCTTGATTTCTTCCTTTGTTGAAGGAGACAGTTTTACATTCTTCTTTTGAGTTTTCCATTTTTGTTGTAGGTTGTTCCTTTGTTGGATGCATGTTGTCCATGGTTTTCTGTTGAAAATAACCACACTGTCCCAATATGTGCCCAAGCCTTCCACAATTTTTATAAAGAAAGTTTTCTCCCTCATAATGGATATATTGTTTATGGTGGCTAACATATTGAAAAGGTTAGACTGGAATTTCTAGTGGGAGTTCCACACAAATTCTTGCATAACGACCCCTTAGTGTGGTAGATGTACAAACATTAATTTTAAGTAGGCGTCCAATTGCATTACCAATCTTTTCTAGGATTTTACCATCATAAAATTTCGTTGGCAATTGAGGGAGCCTAATCCATACCGCCGAGGTAGTTAATTTTTCTTTCGTGACCACAAAATTTGGTTTCCATCTTGTAATGGAAAGAAAGTGGCCACTGATGAACCATGGTCCTTGATGAATAGCCTTCTCCATATTTTCCTTTTTTTTGAATTTGATAATGTAATAGTCTTCTCAAGATCAATTAGTGAAAATCATCCGTTGGCCGCCATCTTTTTTCTTAAAGTAGTGATTTAACATGCGTTTTCCCGTCAGCTTAACAATTATAGAGCACTTCCATGGCTCATAAATTTGTTGTCTTTCTTCTTCTGTTAACAAGATTTTATTAATGCCTCTTGCGTTAGAGGTTATTGAATTCTCAAATATTTCTTCTTCTGGGGGGGTTTCTGTCAGGTCCATGTCGGACTGACCCAGATTTGGGGCAAAGCTCATTGGGTTTGAGGCTGTTGACATATCTTTGAAGGATGATTTATTCTTTAGATCACTTTGCTGGGTTTTTCATGTTCAATGTCTGGGGTTTTGGGTGGTATTGTGTTTGGAGATTCATAGGGTTGAGGATTCATCTTCCTAAAACAAGCTTTTCGAAAAAAAGTTTTTTTTACTGCTAAGTGTTAACTGTACGTAAGACAAGTCTTACGTGTAAAAGTCTCTTAGTCATAAGTCTCTTAGTATCTTAGTTATAAGTCTATTACTATATGTACATTTTGTATATATATGTATATATGTTATGAGTAGGTTGGGGAGCTGTTCCAATCACATTATACCCACCAGTAGAGGCTTGTAGACATATCTTGTCAGTTAGTACAGTATGTTGGGCTTGCAGGCCTTGTATGTATATTTGGTTGGTTTGTCAACTGTAATGATTATGACATCCTTGTCGGCCCAGTTTTATATCGATACATAGTCAGCATTCGCAGTTGTCTTACAATGTGGCCCATGGACAAAGTATGATATCATATGTTCAGAGTCCCTTAATTTCAAGCTGGTAGGAAAGGAGAGGTGAGACACTGGGTGCCAGTCTCTCCCCCAGGTTCGCGTCATGACAAAATTGGTATCGGAGCAGTTATGTCCTAGGGAGTCTATAAGATGTGTCTAGTAGAGTCTTGTTTATGGGTGTGTCGTGCACCACATTTATAAGCAGGAGGCTACAGGGCATTTAGGACTGTCACTCTTTCTTCTTACTCTAGATTGTGTCATAGGTTCAATTGTAATAACTCAATTTCCTAACTCTATCTTATTCATAATAAGACGATGCCTACATCCAAAAAAACGGTTGGTAAGAGATATAGCTAGGGAAGAGTTGAGTCAGAGGAACTCGATCATTCTTATGATGGATAAATTTGAAGTATTCAGCATATCATGTGTGTACCAAGACGTATAAGTTTCTTGATAAAGATCCCTAAGGCAATAATGTCTATCCACTCTTATGGTAAAGAGGAATAAGAGAATCAGAAGGCAGACACAAGTTTCAGCAAGTAAAAGAAGCAAGGTCAAGCAGGGTACGTATACCTAGTTAATGAAGATTAACAGTATTTACAATTCAAGCAGAGAAATATAAGCATTTCGAGATACCTTCAATTGTAACAGAGGTATGTACAATTAGTCACACCCATCTCAATTTTGCTCCATGGGAGCTAACAAAAATAGTTGAGAGAAGGACGAATGTCAGGACCCGGCTCGGGTTAGAGTAACCCAAAATGATGGTTGGATTGCTTGCGTTAGTTGACATTCCAAAGGATATTGTAAATGTGCTAATAAAATCTCCTTGTGAGACACCCAGATGGTACACTCTGAAATAATACAGCTAGATATGAGTACTATAAAGATAGGCACTAGAAGCCTTGAAAGGATAAATGTTACCTTAGTATGCTCTCGTCCCTAGTAAAGAAAGAATGTTAGGCAACCCGAAGAGCCAGTAGATGGAGAAAGGGGAGCTAAAAGCAAAGGAAGGTCCTGTTGAAATTTTCAAAATGAAGCGTTAGATAGAAATGTTAGCAGGGAATGAGAAGAGAGTTAATAAAGCATTACGAGTAAGATGTGATGCATGGATGACAACGGTAGAAACAAATGACGGTATTATAGGGTATATAGTCAAGTGAATTAAAAGACGAGAGGAGCCAGGCCTTGAGACAACAAAAGAGTATAGGCCATAAAGCTATATCCTCATTTCGAGAAATAAGTTCGTGACTCCAACGTGACTACCGGAAGGGAGAGTTAATCCTCAGAGTAATAGAAATCAATATGGGCTGGTGAACAAGATAAACTAAACATAAATTAGGGGCTAAGTGATGTGATAATAATCAGCATCATGAGAATTTCAAATTGCATTCCGGCGATAGTAGAATGGACCACAAAAGAAGATTCATGAGAAATTTTGAGAATGGTAATTCAGGAAAACGCTTCCCTAAAGCAAGCAAAGTGAGTAAAGTTAAACTTAAGGAACTGTGTGTGCCAATTACACTAGGTGTCACCATCATCAGTAAGGAATTTTGCTATCCTTGGTACAGAAGGATTTTCGCAAGGCAAGTAAGGGTCATCGATAATGTGAAAAAATGCCAAAGATATAGAGGTAACACATCTATAGGTAGATCCTCGTGGCTTCAACTCTTAGTACTTCCCTAAAGGGGGGAATATGGAGTGATGTGGCGTTAAGTCAGAATTAAGTGGTTCTAGTAGCTATGAAATGGTAAAGGAAGAATGGAATAAAAATAAGAAAGGGATGAGATTGCACTTATTCAAAGACTACAAATATGCTGCGATTCCATAACATTATGCAAACACGACATCAAGGAAAGGAAGTAAGGGTCCCTACCCAAGATGTTATTGATAGATAAGGATTCAATGCGAGACGTAAGTTAAGACAAAGGAAACAACCCAAGAAAGATTACATGGAATATTGATATGAGAATGAGCCAGCGAGTAGTCAGTAATTGATTCATGAAGAGCCTAGTTATGGCTAAACAGGAAGTTATAGACGAGTTAGCAGATCGTGCAAAATAAACATAGTAAAACCCAATATGGTGAATTCAGTCTCGCAGATATGACATCGTAATCCTTGAGAAATATTCAGATAGGAGTTGAGATAGTAAAAGGTTCCATATGAGTATTACGGAAATAAAAGAGAATATCACTAGGAAGACAATCGAAATATTAGTTTAGAAGCAACCCTACAAGCACAAGGGCATGGAGTTAAGTAATACGGATAATTAGAGGTGAGGAAGAACGTCAAAAAATTCCATCGGGTATACGATTTAATAAGCTTGCATATTTACAAGAATCAGAGGGTCCTCCCTAAGTACTACAATGGGAGACTAGCCGAGGAAATAATGAAGAAGGCTTCGACTAAATATAGTAACTCGAAGGAGAAATGGTTATGTAAAAGAAGTCTCACAACAAATAGAAGGTAATATTCGAGACCATATGAGTTGTACAAAAATTCCGGCATGCATGGGAACTGGGATAAATTAAGTACGCACGTAACAAGGGGGGGGGGGGGGGGGGGGGGAAAGACCAGAAAAAGTAATTGCATACGTTTAAAGAAAGATGAGATGGAACAAAAGGAATTATTCGACCAATGATCCACAGTTAGTACGTGATGGATACACTCAAGATTTTGGAGTATTATCCATACAACATATATGTTGACAATCATACAACCGTAGAAGACTCCGGTGTAAGTTAAAATAAAGAATTGAGCCCAGGGCATAGATAAGGGATCGAGTTGTTAGAAGATTGTGTCATGGATATTCCCTAACGACCATGAAAGGCTAAGGTAATGACTAATATCATGAGCCACAGATCGGAAGATAGCTTAAGCCTACATAAAGACTGATCAGAAGGAACAGGAAATTAAAAAGTTACACCAAATAAGTAAACTAGGAGTCTGATTATTGGACCCAGAAAATTATAGACTTCATGATTAAGAAAAAGAAAGAATCTCTCTTAATATCAGAGATATAATAGAGATAGTACTGTAGCTATATTCTATAACAGCTCTACGATAAAGCCAGTTAGAAGAAGTACCAGCCTCATAAGAAGTCGATATGAAGATCCCACCGAATTGTGTATGCCCAGAGGTGCAAGTATTACGATAGAGATTCAAGTTGTGAACATGAATTATACCTATGTGGAAGAGAGGTCAGGAAAGAGATAAAAGATACGATGCACAATTTTAAGGTAAGAAAGGTAAAGGTGAACAATGTACGAGATACTCAAATGCAGAAGGTTGTGAATAGTCCATATTGTGGATAGAAGGCTAGAAGCACTAGGATTCAATATCCAGGAATGATAGCAGCGTCGCCAGTGGAGTACCTTCCAGCCTATGGTTTCTAAGTACCGAGAGATCTAGTCAAGAGAGTAAAGAAGAGTTAGAGACGATGTGATGTCTCGCTTGATGTTCCGGAATAAAATAAGGAAATCTATGGTGCAAGCCAGTTTTACGGAAGACCACGAATAGTATAAATAGATATGTATAGGTACCAAGCTAAAGTATAGTAAGCGACAAAGTTTTATAACATGAGTAAAAACGAGAAAGGACGAGTGAGAAGGTGACGATAATGTATAAGTCCACGAGATTAAGCCCATGAAAACAAGAGAGCTAATGGCTTTTCTAAGTTATCAAAAGTTCAGTATAGCCTGAATGAACTCAAAGGAGTCTAACTAGAAAAATATGGAACGCTGCGCTGGTAGTGGAATGAAGGTGTGATTGTGATAGATAAAGGATGATGTTTGGGCCTTTGACTGAGTAATGATTTGAAGATAATTTCATGGATTGTACGGAATTAAAAACGTAAGGTAAATCACATTGGGATGATATAGAATACGATTATTGGAGTACAATATCGCCCCTAAGTGGATCAGGAAAATCACTTCAAATATTCCTCAATACAGCATAAGCCCTATTGGCAATGTATTACGTAAGAAATTTCAACTTATCAATGGAAGATTGTAGATCAACATACAGGTGAATCGACAATGTATGGATAAAAGATACAAAGTACAAAATTAGATTAGACCATCATTCTTAGGATGAATAGTAATAAAGAAGCGTTAAAAGACTTAGCTTTATGCATATATGATAAGAAACAAGAGTAACCTAGAGTTTGGTCGCAGACCTCACTAACAATGAATCAAAGTAAGAGTTATGGATAGTATGACCTACTTAGATGTAGTAAAGCTAATGACGCCCAGAGGAACAACTTGACATAATTTTGTATATGTTCATAAAGTGAGGCCTTTGGCTAAGATCTGGAGGAAAGGGGAGAGAAGCGTCACATAGGTGCACATACAAAGTTAGAATCATACAGGCTGCATGATAGATGGTAGCAATAGTTATGAGAAAGAGGATTAAAGGGGGGAATTCCCCGGCCTTTGGATTTATTAAAAGAACAATTGTCTGAATGGAAAGGAGAATATTAGAGTTTTCGAAAGAGCTATGGGTTATGAGAATGATAAGTGCATCAGTCAACATTCGAGGACGAATGTGCCAAAGGGGGGAATGATGTTACACCCTATGTTTTCGTACGTGAAAGTGCTCCATAAATAAATTAATGTAAGCTCGGGAATGAGATGTTACATCCTGTATTTTTGTACAATAAAGTTTCATCGTAAATTAATCGACATAAGTTCAGGAAGGAGATTATTGTGAGATTATAAGTGTTATGCTATTTAAAATAAGTGATAAGTAAATTCGTGAAGGTGAGAGGGTAAGCAAATAGAAGAAAATGAATTTTATCGAAGTTTGACATTTTGGGATAAGATATGTCCCGAGCTAAAATAACCAATATTTATGGACTAGTACCATACAAGGTACCACATGACCATGATAGTAAGGTGTACAGAGGGTATTAAAAGTGAGTAGTATTTAAACTAGTTTGAGATAATTTCTAATTATGTGGGTAATTGNAAAAAAAACGTGGCAGCACACCACATGTTAAAAGAATGACTCTTAGTCATTGTCTATTAGGTGGCTATCTAAAATAAGGTACATAAGACAAGTCTACTTACGTGTAAAAGTCTCTTAGTCTCTTAGTTACAAGTCTATTACTAAGTCTCTTAGTAATAGAAATCATATAACTTTCTTTCTAATACAAAAGCATTTCAAGAACAGAAACTTAAATCTAACGAGCTTCCAACAGAAATTCTTGCAACCAAACAATTCCAACGAGAAATGTTAGAACCATAGAAACGTAAAATTTTGCGGTTCTAAAGGAGTACGGTGCAATATTTTCCAAGAATATTATACTGATTTTTCCTTATTCTAGGTATGTTAAGGCTAAACCCTTCCGTTATTCTGGCATGATCTCGTAACCACATGAGTTTGATACCGAGGCATAAAGAAAAATTCATATCCCGAAATTTACGTATATTTTCTGAGTTTTGTAAGTTACAATATTATCTTTATCGGGACTTCATATTCATTTGAATATTTCCTTTTTCCAGTCAAGAGAGTAGAGAGTATTTATATATACAGTATTACAGTAGTTTCATTACCACTGTACTATAATCGATGGGCAGACCCCTATTGGGAAACCTCTGATTAGATGATAAGTTATATACCGAACCTACTGTGGCCGAGCGCCTATGAGCGAGCCAAGTTAGTTGAGATACAGAGCCCAGTATGGACGAGCGCTTATGAACGAGCCTACTATAGCAGAGCAACTATATATATATATATATATATATAGATATACCGAGCCTTATAAGGCCGGAAATCTATTTTACTTACTATGTTAAGAGAGTTGAGTCAGTATCAACAGGTAAGCATATCTTCGGATTATCTTTGACTTCCAGTTATTATATTATCAGTTCAGTTTCAGCTTTTAGTATATTGCCTTATATACTCGATACATTATTTCGTACTGCCGTTCCTTTTCTGTGGGTGCTGCATTTCATGCGTGCAGGTTCAAACAGAGAGACGGGTAGATCTCCTCATTAAGTGTTGCCCGAGTTCAACTTGATCAGTGAGCTCCATGCCTTTCGAAGTTGCCGGGTTTAGAGCTTTATGTACATCTTGTATATATATGTATATATGTTATGAGTAGGTCGGGGAGCTATTCTGATCACAGTATACCCACCAGTAGAGGCTTGTAGACATATCCTGTCAGTTAGTGCAGTATGTTAGGATTGCAGGACTTGTATGTATATTTGGTTGGTTTGTCAATTGTAATGATTATGACGGCCTAGTCGGCCCTGTTTTAAGTGGGGGAGGATGTAAAGACCCATAAAATTTCTATGTCTAAAATAATGTCCGAATAGGTCCCTGTGCTGTTATAATTGTAGAAATTCTTAAAACGGTCCTATTTTGAGTAAAAAGTATCTCAGAACTTGAAAAATTAAATTTTCCAGAAATTGCGCGTTATGCGACGCACTATGCGATCGCATAACAGGTATGCGGAACGCATAGTGGTCGCATACCTGGACAGTCTACTGTCCAAAGGGAGGACAACTATGAGGCCCCGAATGCGATCGCATTTTGGGTATCCGGACCACATAGTTGTCGCATTCTTGCCCCATGTTTTTTGCGATGGAGGTTATGCGACGCACTATACGATCGCATAACAGATATGCGAACCGCTTAGTGGTCGCATACATGGTCAGTGTGGTTCCCATTTTGGCCCAGTTGAAGGACAACTATGCGACAGGAATGCGGACCGCATAGAAGGAATGCAATCGCATTCCTGACTGCATCTCTATGTCTTGGCTCCTATTTTCTAAATTTTAAACCCGACCCCCTGTTTTATAGAACACCCCTTCCCTTCATTTTTAATGAATTTCTGACCAAAAATAGAGAGATAAGAAGAGAGTTCTTGAGAGAGAAGGTTTCAACATCATCCAATTTGGTTTTCCAAGATCACTCAAGCCCGGAATTTATCAAGTTATTGTCATCTTCTTCACTCAAAGAGGTAAGTCTTCACCCTATTTCCCCAATTTCCTGGATTTTGTGTAAGAATAAAACACACATAGGTTGGATCTTGAAAGTAAAAAGTGAAATCTTGCATGCATGCTAATTAAATCCCATAATCTAGTAAACGGAAGAACAAGTTTGGGTAATTATTATCAAAAGGGGGTTAGTAGTCTAAAGGGTCACATAGTGTTTGATAAAAAGCTCAATTAAGTAAAAGATTCCTAATTATAAGTGAAATATGTCACATTGTGGAATAGATTGACGGTGCTAGACGGTCCGGTGAATTGTGATAGAAATTAAAAAGGGGGCGACTCGAGGTATGTATGGCTAACTTTAATCTTCGTAGAGTCACCTTGTTGGTGTCCAAATATTCGGTATGAGTTTCTTGCTGAGTATATGTGAATTGATTGTCCAGTTTTGTTGAGGTGTGAGATTGCATTCTCTGATTTGTCTTAGTCGATTATCGTGATAATTGAGATTGTGAAAGGTGACTTCTATGTGATTACTTTAACATGTGCAAGGTTCGTTAAATGCTTGAGTATGTTGGTATGAAAGGATGATGACAAACCCAAATGTGTAAATGTATCTAAGTGATAAGGGCTATGTAACAAGTGATGAAGGGGAATTGTGAATTGATATAATTGAACTAAATGACCATGGAAATATTGTATATGACTCATTGTCGGCAAATTTTATTGTGGCTTGACTTCATATGGATTGTTGTTGTAATGAATTTATATTCTTGTTGATGAATACCTTTGTGGTTGAATTAATGGATGATAAAGACTATTGTGAACACATGATTGTTTGGGTGTTATGAAATTGTACTCGTGATGATATAAAGCCATGTGATTGAATTGTGGGCTGTTATTGTTTGCTATGAAATGTGATGGTCTGGTGGGATCGGGTTGCACGCCGCAACACGAAGTAATAAGGGTGGAGAGGTAATAAGGCTGAAGTGTAATATTATACGGTGGGATAGGGTTGCACGCTGCAACACGAAATAAGGGTGGAGAGGTAACAAAGTGTGGAGTGTAAAATGTAAGGTGGGATCGGGTTGCACGCCGCAACAAGAAATGTAAGGTGGGATCGGGTTGCACGCCGTAACAGAATGTAATAAAACTGAAATGTGATTGTGTTGAAATTATAATCTGCAAGGCTCTCAATTGTACTTGTTTCTATATCATTATGCATCTACGTGTTGGTTCCTTTAGCTTCTTTCTATCTATGCATCTCTTGATTTTACTTTGAGTAAAGTTTGCTCATACATGCTAGTACTATTCCACAGTACTAACGTCCCTTTTGCTGGGGGCGCTACATCTTTTATATGGATGTAGGTAGGTTCATAGAAGGTAGCTCAGTTCGCCGTTATTGGTGCCTCCTCCTCATCTTTCAGCAAGTACTGGTGAGCCTACTTCCTCCCGGGCCGTGTGTAATTCATGCTATCTCTTTTGAATCTATTATGTATTGGAAGGTATAGCCGGGGCCTTGTTGCCGGCAAAGTATTGTATAAATTCGTAATATTCGTAGAGGCTCTGTAGACATGATGTGGGTGTATATATGTATTTTGGGTAGTCACTGTACGTATTCGGAAATCGTGTTCCGTATTGGAAAGTTATGTATGTATTGTGTATGCTTTGGGAATCAAATTGTTGAAATTCTAAAAGAGAAATGAACTTAAGTTTGTAAATCCACGCTTAAATCCTAAGTTGTTATTTCATATGGAATATGGTGTATTGTATATACGGGGGAAACGCGTTGGGTAGGAAAGGCAATCCAGGTCCACTTGACCGGGTTCACCTGGTTAGGTGCCGGTCTCGTCCCTTGGTTTTGGGCGTGACATGCCAAAAAGGGGACCACATTTGCGAATGCTGGGAAATCCCAAATGCGGCCTGGAGTCTCGCATTTGCGACTCTAGCAACGTTGGGGCAGCTTCGCAAAAGAGAAGTTTTGTTCACATTTGCGGAAGGAGGGACCTTCACAAATGCGAAGATTTTGTCGCATTTTCGACTTCTGTGCATCCGATGCACTATTCACATTTTCGACTTCTGTGATTTTAATGCACTGTTCGCATTTGCGACCTGTGCCTTGCATTTGCGGACATTTCATTTGGAAACAAGTGTTCGCAAATGCGACATCTACAAATGGGTAAACTATTGAGAAGTCGGGACTTAGCTCATTTTACACTATTTTTCAACCCCAAACACTCTAAATGCGATTTTTGAAGAGGATCTTCTTCCTAAATTCATTGGTAAGCATATTTATTAGTTTTCAATAAATTTCAATTACTTTTAATGAGTTTTTCTCATCAAATCTATGAACTTCATGATAGAATTAGGGATTTTGGATAGAATTTAGGAATTTTCTAAAATTGAGATTTAGACCTCAAATTGAGGCCGTATTGAGAAAGGTATCACATAACCAGGCTCGGGGTGAATGGATAATCGGGTTTTGGTTCCAATCTTAAATTTTGACCAAGCTAGCATGGGGTAAACTTTTGTTGACTTTTCCAATTTAGCTAAATATTGAACCTTTTTCAATTGCGAGTAGTTTCTAAAGCTTGTTTTGAATTGCTTGAACAATATTTGACTAGATTTGTTTAGAGGCTTGTTCAAAAGGAAAATCCACGATTCACTATTGATTTGGTTATAGAACGAGGTAAATGTTTTGTTTAACTTTGACTCGAGGGAATCGAGACTTGTCGATCTATTTGTTACGTGAATTATGTGCGGGGATGACGTATATGCGAGGTGACGAGTGTATATGCGCTATCATGGGTTAAAACATGTAGGTTGGGCTATTTACCTTTATATATTTAATCATTCTATGTTATATTTTGTTACATTCTTTGATTTTCTACATGTTCTTACTTGTTACTTGTACCTTCTTTGTTATTTGTCAATTAGTTGCTACACGTTTCATTTATTCATTCTTCAATCAATACCTTCTTACCTACTATATGTTCCTACCTGTATTAATTGTATATCTTCATTGATTCATGTCTTTACTTGCCTTATTTGTCTTTACCTAAGTTGTGCACTTTTTATTATTGTGTACGATTGTGGGAGTTCTTTAGCTATTCTTGAATTGATGATTTGTCGAGGATTGTGAATATGAGATATTCGTTATTCTCTGTTGGTAATGGTAGTTCCTTGATGTTCTATATGCTTTATTTACTTTTGTGATGAGATTAGAATATTTAGTTGTGTTGAGTTGTTCATGTTTATGAGTTGATATTAGGAACGGGTTGCGTGCCGCAACAACATGATTGCGCGCCGCAATGGTGTATGATGTGTTGTAATGTCTATAGTTATTGTAGTCTATGGTTGTACTGTAATATGAGGATGTTGTGACAATGTTATTCTTAAGCCCTCTGTTAGTTGACTTTTGAGTTTCATTCTAATTAATTTAGTTGTTTTCTCTATATTTTTGATGTATTTCATTTATTATTCGTATAGATTTATAGTGAGTGTCTTGTCATAGCCTCGTCACTACTTCGTCGAAGATAAGATCGACACATATAGAGTACATGAGGTTGGTTGTACTCATACTACAATTCTGCACTTATTGTGCAGATCCCGGCGTTGGTCCTAGCGGCGCATAGAGGAGATAGCTCGGATCTGACAGGTGCATGGGACTTGAGGTAGAGGTGCTTGGCGTCCGCAGTCCTTGGAGTCCTCTTCTGCTTCATTTTAATGTTTACTTTGATTCGAATAGTTGTATTTTATTTCATACTGTATTTGTAGCATTCTAATTGCTTATGTCCTCGTCACTTCGAATTTTTGGTATTAGTACATACCGTGATATTTATGGATTTATCATATGAATTTTGGATTTTACCAACTGTAAATTATTACTATTTTGTTCTAAATTATTAAAATTGTCTAATTCTATAGTTGGTGTTGGCTTTCCTAGCAGATGTTAGGCGCCATCACGGCCCTGTGGTTGGGATTCCAGGTCGTGACAAGTTGGTATCAGAACACTCGGTTTCTTAGGTCTCACGCAAATGGAAAAGATTATTAAAGTCTGGAGGATCGATACAGAGATGTCTGTACTTATCTTCTGGAGGCTTTAAGGCTCTAGGAAAATTTCACTTCTTTCTTTATCTATCATAATATTTTATTCTCTTTGAGTTTGAATCATTCTATTCTTGTTCTATCATAGATGGTGAGGACATGCACAACATCTATAGTTAATCGGGAGCCGGAGCCCTAGGTTGCAGCCACTACTAGGGGTAGAGGCAAGGGCAGGGGCCGAGAGAGAGCCAGAGGTAGAGGTAGAGCTCAGCCTAGAGCACGCGTAGTAGCACCTATCAGAGCCTCATATCGAGAAGGAGGAGGAGATCCCTATTCCGACCGTGCCAGTTAGACCAGCTCAGGTCCTAGAGGGGTTCATTGCCACCCCCATACTTCAGGATGCCCTAGTCCGCCTGATCGGTCTCATTGAGAGCGTGGCTGAGACCGGTGCATTTCTTGTAGCACCAGCTATCTCTCAGGCTGTTGGAGGAGCCCAGACTCCCGCTACTCACACCTTAGAGCAGGTGGCTCACGGATATCAGAACCCGGTAGTTACAATACTTAGAGCAGTTTAGCCTATCATTGTTGCACAGCCCGGGGAGGGACCTGCTATGTCGATAGTGGAGTTGAAGAGGTTGGATAGATTCACTAAGCTATTTCCTATCCATTTTGGTGGTACATCTTCTGAGGACCCACAAGATTTCTTAGACTCTTTCCATGAGGTGTCGTGCAATATGGGTATAGTGGAGTCCAACGGAGTTGACTTCGTAGTGTTTCATATGGATGGTTCTACCAAGAGATTGTGGCAGGAGTATGTTCAGGGTAGGTCAGCAGGTTCACCTCCTCTCACTGGTCCCTACCGAGAGGGAGAGAATGAGGAGGTTCATAGATGGACTTACTTATAGTATTAGTTTGCAGATGGCTAGAGAGACTGAGGATGATATTTTCTTTACACGAGTTGTAGAGATTTCTAGGCAGATTGAGACAATTCGTTGCCATGGTAGAGAGACAACATCTGAGAAGCGACATCGTTATTTTGGTGGTTTTAGTGGTGCTTCGTCTGGAGGCAGGGATTCATTTAGCAGAGGCCATCCTACCAGGCCGGTTCAGTCAGCATTGTATGTAGATGGTTTTTCAGGTGGTCACGATGTGTATTAGTCTCGTTACGAGCAGCCAATATTCAGTTCACCTTCAACTCATATTAGTGCACCACTACTATAGAGTTAGGATGGTGATTATTCGGATCAACAGGGATCATCTCAGACTCAGTAGTTGCGCTAACCGCAGGGTTGATTTGAGTGCAGCGATGCAAGTCATATAAGGAGGTGTTGTCCTAGATTAAGGAGCAGCAAGCCATAATAGGGTAATCGTACCATGATTCTGACACTGGTCACTCCACCACTCGCTCAACCATCTAGATGCGGGGGTCAGGCAGCCTATGGTAGTGGTCAGGCCGATAAAGGTGGAGTCCAGCTAGTTAGAGTTCGTCCGAGAGGTGGAGGTCATAGTGGTGGGGTCTTTTCCCCATTTCTATACATTACCAGCTAGACCTGATGTAGAGTTGCCTGATGCGATCATCACAGGTATTGTTCTAGTTTGCCACAGAGAGGCATCAATTTTATTTGATCCGGGTTCCACTTATTTGTATGTGTCATCCTATATTGCTTCATATTTGGATATGTCTCGTGATTCTTTGAGTGCTCTTGATTATGTGTCTACACCTGTTGGGGATTTTATTATTGTGGATCGGGTATAACATGCTTGTTTTGTCACCATCAGGAGTGTTTACCTTGAAAATAGTAATTACAATTATATTTGAATTTTGTGGTTCTAAAAATCCATGATCTATTATAATACCGGTTTTTTAGGCAATAGATTCTAAGTGAGAGGTGGGAAAACTAAATAAAAGCGAAGGATAACAAGATTATGCAAACCGAGCAGTGGAGAGATAGGATCTCGAGGTCGGTCTGAATGTATCTCGAGGTCTAGCTCAGAGGCTCGATAATGGGCGGTCGAAAGTGATTCGACAGTGTCGAAGGACTCTAAGATGGCCTCTTTATTATCAATAATGAGCAATGAATGAAGAACAATTAATGAACACAATAAATGAAAGACAATAAATCAATGAGACAATTGTAAAGAATGTTTGAGTTAGAGGGCAGAGAATGTTCTTAATCCTGTGTATTGAGTATTATGTGTGTTACAAAGTGACAAGGGTCCCCTTTATATATGAGGTGGAATCCCAACATAGTATATGTGTAATTAATGCAAAGAGAGATGGCTGGTACAATCATTTAATGCAACGGTACGGGCTTGTACTATTTTGTGTATTTTGTCAGCTTTAAACACGTGCCCTTTGGGAATTACACGCCTTTCCATGTTGATCTTTGATTTGCACTGCCTCGAGGCGAAGGCCTTTGATACGCCCTCTCGATTCCAAAACTCGAACCTTCGAGCCTTCTGAGCGTCGTAATGACCGTAAAATCGGGCTCTCCGATTTTAGCCATATACAAATAGTCCCCGCATTTCTTAGAATGAAGTGATAAGAAACGGTCTTGAATTTTTGCCTCTTCGACACCCCTATTATTATGTTAGCCCTTTCAGAGCATTAAATTATGTGACATTAAAAGCTGCACAGAGGTCGCTGTCAATACAATTCTCGAGAAGCCCACGAACCGTCAAAGGTTCGGCCCTTCCACTTTAAGCATGCCCAAAGGGCTTTCTATAAATACTCCAATCACTTTCCTTTTCATAATTTTGCATCTTCTTCATCTTCTCCAAACCTTCAAATTTTGACTAAGTGCTTTCCATTCTTATCTTCTGTCTGTGTTTGTTCGTCTTCTTACTTCAAAACTCGATTGTAATCATGGAAAAAACTTCCAAAATGGTTCCACAAAAAGAGGGATCCGCTTCTTCACCACGCCCATCTAAGGTCAACTCCAAAACTCCTTCTACCATTGAGAAATGCATCCCTGGACCTTTCGACACCATCTCTGACTTCACAATTGAAAACCCCCTTCTACACCGGGCCGATGTGAGCCCATGTCCTGATACATAAGTGTAGTATCGGATTTAGAGAGGGTAAAACTTGACTGCCGCTAGAGGGAGGCGGACTGCGTAGAGATCCCTACAGTTGACGAAAGCATAGTAACACATAAGGCTGGCTTTTTCAGAGTGTATACATACTTCGTTTCCTTAGGCCCCGTCGATTCTTCTTCTTTACCGATTGACCCGGTGATTCTTGATTTTTGTCATCAATACCGAGTGACACTCGGTTAGATCTATCCTTATTTTTGGAGGATCTTATACATGTTTTGACATATTTCCAACATAGTCGAGGGAATGACTTTCACCATCGACCATCTGATCAGATTGTACAACCCTCGCCTCTTCCGTGGGGGCCTAATTAAACTGCACCCGTGGAAGAGGATAAAACTGCAGCCCTCGCCTGCATCGAGAGGATAAAGATTGGGGATGGATGAGCCAATTTATTAGTGTCAGAAGTTTGGATGTCATCCCAGCTGATAGACTGCCGTTCCCGGAGGACTGGAATATGAAACGTAAGTATCCCCATGTTGATTATGCTTTACCACCTCTTTTTCTTTCTACCGGTTCTGAATATTCTTTCTTTCGACTCTGTAGACATTGTCTGGTTCCCCGGCGCGGTCCAGGACCTTCCGGGGTGGATTAGGCTTTTGGACTCCGCCTTCCCATATAACAAACGCGTATGGCATGAGTTGGCTAAGACAAGGTGGAAAGCAAAGAACCACGATATGCTCTTATTGCTATTGTTTTCTCATTCTTTGTAAGAACTTTTGATGGTGATGTTTTTTGATATAACACATTTGTGCAGGCCTCGGTGAAGGCGTGTTGATGAGATCGGCCCCACCTAGTAAGGAAGAGGCTCCGAAGACCGCCAAGGATAAGAAAAGAAAGAAGGAGGCCTCGACGGAGTGTCCAAAATCAAAAAGGACAAAGGCTCGGAAGCCCAAGACCGATGCCACAGTCTTCTCCTCGACGGCCACTGAGAGCCTGCGTCCGAAGAAGAGAGTGATAATGCTTTCCCTTTGGTACAAAGGGGAAAACAAAGCGCTGATGCTTCGAGAGTTGCTGGGAGGTCATCTGCTGAGTTGGAGGCGGCCGATGTGTACCCGCTGTGCGTAGAGGAGACCCTCGAGGAGGGTTTGGGCGCAGTCCCCAAGATGCTCATTAGGCATGGCACTGTCCATGTTGAGGAGCTCGGAGGGCTTGCTACTGGAGCTTTCCGGGATCGGGAAGAAGCCTCCATAGAGGCTGATGCCGTCGGTGGATTTCACTCGGGCCAGTCATTTTCTCCAGGGGAGATACGAAATGCCCAAGTTAGGGGTGTTCCCGGTTTGGAGAACTCTCGTGGAAAGGATGATTCTTTTGGAGACTATTTTGAGGGGGTAGATGAGGAGACTGATTTTGATGCCCCCGTTTCCCTTGAGGAAATCGAGAGGCTCCAAAAGCAGGTGACATTCGAGAAATAATAAGGTGCTCTTTGATTTTCTATTCTTGTTTTCTGATTTTCCTTCTCTGTGCTGCAGGTGAAGAAGCTGTATGACCAAGCCTTCTCCAAGATGCAAGATGAGTTGACTCATCATGGAGAGGAGCTTGAGAAGCTTATGTCAGAGTCGGTCGAGCTGGAGGCTTTATGTGCTCGAAAGGAGGAGGAATTGACCAACCCCCGGGCAAGCTCAGAGAGAGCGCTTCGGGAGAGGGTCGACTTCACCGAGCAGGTATGCTGGTACACACTTTTATTTTTAGTTGCAATGCTTGGTGCTGACTGACTTATTTTCTGCTTTCAGATTAGGCAGTAGGATGCCCTGGTGGAGCGGCTTCGAGAGGAAGTTGCGACCAAGGATGCCGAAATCCTAGAGCTGGCTCGTCTGAATGATGCCGCGACTTCAGAGAGGGAGGCACTTCGGGGGAAGCTATCCTCGATTCAAGACCTTCTTCGAGGTGCTCAGGAGGAGGTTGCTGCACTATCTGTGGCCAAGTCTGAGGCCAATGAATTTGTCTCCTCATACAAGAGAAATACTGCTGCTGCTGCTGCGAATGATCGGGCCAGGGAGATATCCGAGAGGGACGAGCTAAAACTACATCGGGCAGTTGCTTATGCCCGTATTCAAGCCAAGAGGCAAGCCCTCGAGGAAGTTATCAACAAGGGCGTCGATCTCTCTGCCGAGATCAAAGAAGCCAGGGCCTTGGATGAAGAATCGGAAATGCCGACTACGTCGGACGAGGACTCTGAAAGCGGCTCGGATAGCCGCGAAGGTGAAGAGTAGATTCACCGGCTATTTTGCTTTTTTATCTCTCTGCATATGGACCCTCGGGGGAAATTTTGTAGAAACATCCTTGTAAATGCATTTCTTGAAATAAAATACCTCGTTGTTACATATCTACAAACTTTTCTCTGCAATGCTTATGCAAAAGTTGACTTTCAAGCTTCGACTTCTAGCCCTTCGGAATCCGTACTTTCAATAATAGATCCCCTTGAGATCGGACACCTCCTCGAGGTTAGGCCTGCATGGGAGCTTAGATCCATCGAGCGGTGTATGACAGTGTCATTTATGTGACATGATCGTGAATTGACTGAGGTGGACCCACCGGTAAACTTCCCCAAACGTTATGACAACTTTGCCAGAATTAAATGGATTTCAAAGTAGTTGAATAGACACCGCTCGCTTTATATATATTCTTGCTTCCTATTCATACTAAGTCTTCAACTTTGCAAAACTAACTCTCCTTTCAACGTTCTCTTCCTTTCTCATCTTGAAAAACTGTTTTAGTCTCTTCTTCCTTACCTCTGTTTGAGTAGTTATGGCTGTCGTGCCTAATCTGTTCACCAAGAAGAGGGAAATTCTGCCTCTACTCCAAGCCTGGCCAGTAATATACCGCCGATGTATGGTGAGTTAACCTCAAGTTGCTTTGCATTGAAGAAGACTTTGCACTAGAGAAACCCTTCTACGACCCGAGCCATCGAGAGCATGCATCGAGGTTCATTCGATCGATAGAAGAAAACCACCTCGAGGCCGTGAGGAGAGACTGAGGCTTGGGGGAAATGTGATGCTGCAGATACCTTCTCGAGAAGAGAACATCATGACTTATGTTGAAAGATTCTTGATCGTGTATATGTACCCATTTTCATAGGACCCCTTGACTGACTTGTGCTCGAATTCTGAAAAAGGTACCGAGTCACCCTGGCTCAGATTCATCCGTCCTTTTGGCGGATAGTGCTGATGATGAGGTATTTTACCGAAAAGGCTGAGCTCGAGTTTACCCTCAGCCACCTTATTATATTATATCGGCCTCAGTATTGTCGAGGCCTGATTGCGTTGCGACGCCTGTCGACCAGGCCTTTCATTGCCAGTGATGATGAGGATCAAAACGGAGGATGGATGAATCGGTTTGTTCAAGTGAGGATCATCGATATCATTCCAATGAAGTTCTTTCCATTTCCCGAAAAATGGAACTTTAAACATAAGTGCCATGTCGTACCCTGGTGTCTTTTGCTCTGATCGATTTATAAGAGTGTTTCTTTTTCTCTTTTTCAGCAGTCCCGTGGATGCCGGGGGAGGTCCCCGTTCTTGCGGACTGGACTTGGAGGCTGGCATCTTCGTCAACATATGACAAACGCAAGTGGCATGATATGTCAAAGAGAAGATGGCAAGCAAAGCACCACATTATGAGTCATGTGATTGCCCTTTTGATGAATGTTTCCTTTTATGTGTACTAACTCCGCTACCACAGGTGTTGGCGGGTTCTAGGAGATGAGACCGTGCCCCTTAGAGGAGAGGGAAGGCTCATCAACTTCGGGGCTGAGGGAGGATAATAAGCGAAAAAAGGTCCTCGATGGGTGAGGATATTCTCACCGAGGCGGGGCCTTCTCAGAGACATAAAGGAGATACCGTCGCTGAAGAGAGATTTATATACGTTGGCCATTCTGAGGACATCAGCTCTCCTCGGGAGGATGATTATTTGTACGGATCGAGCCGGGGGCCCTTCCGAGGTTGCCAATTCTGTCAGGCCTGAGACCTCTCAGTTCGAAGAAGAGGTTCCTTAAGAGAGAAAGATAAAGAGTCCTCCATCATCTGCTTCTACCCTCGAAGGGACGCTCGGGACCAGGGGCCGCCCAAACCAAGTGGGTTTTCGAGTGGCCATGCCCCTATTGAGAGCGGTTCAACTGGGGCAGATGGGGCCAGGCCAGTACATGTATGTTCAACTTTTGAGGAGGCTCAGCAGCTCTGTTCCGAGGTGAGTTTTGATCGACCTTGCTGGCTTTTCAGCTATGAATCTTCATTCTTTGAACTGAAGTTTCTCTTCTGTAGGTCTTTGATAAACTCATGTTCGTGCTGCTACGCTGTGAGACCAGGTTGCGGGAAACTTTGGGTAAGGAAAAGTCTCTCAAGATTCTTTGCAATAAGAAGACGAAAACGTTGATACATCTTCGACGGAGATGCATCGGAGCCGGAACTATGAAGGCAATCTTGAGCATCGAGTAACCCTTACCCTGAAGGAGTACGTGCTTCCTTTCTCGCTTTTGGGAACTAATGCTTTGGTGCTTCAACTGCAGGGAAAGACAGAAGCGTTGGAATGCCTCTAGGGCGAAGTCGGGCGAGTTAATTCTGAATGCCATCCGTTGAAGGCGCAAATAGGCGTACATGTTGTGGCCTAAAGGAATGCTTTGGCCAAGGCTGCTTCCCTCGAGATAACTTCGTAATGCCCGAGAAGATAGCTCAATTCAAACGAGCAGGATTGCCAAGCTCGAGATTGATCTTTTAAACATGAAGGCCGAGGTCATGGACGCCCGAGCTGAAGCTGAAGAAGTTCGAGCAAAGGACGATAAGAAGGTGGCCGTTTATTTGAAAGATGCTACAGATGCTCGGGCTGAGCTGAGGGGAGCTTTTGACAGAGAGAGAGGGGAAATGTGTATGCCCGATGTAGGTATCGGAGGGAGACACTCGAAGAGATTCATGCTAGGGGCTTTGATCTCTCGGAAGAAATAAAGCAGGCCAAGGAGGATGAGATCGACGTCGAGTTTTTCCTTTCTTTCGGTGCCGATACTGGTGTTTGAAGGCTTCCGAGGAAGCTGGTCCCTAGAGTAGATTAGGTTTTCCTTCTTTGTTCTTTGTAAAAATTCCCTGGGAGCATTGTAAATGCGTATTTGTAAAACAAAAATTCATATATGAAAGATTCTTTGTTTATTCTGATTTGCTTGTCGATAATTAGCCCGATGAATTGGACTTTGAGATAAAACCCTTAGGGTTATAAATTGGCCCTATGGCTTTTCAGGCTGGCCCGTGGGCTCTTACGCATTTGGGTCGGCATGACCTTCAGTGTGGCTGGCGACTCAGGCTCTTACGCATTTGGCCCTTAGGCGCTTTAGTTAACCATTTCGGGCTCAGTCTCCAAGTCGGATTCGACTGGAGCTCATCGACCCTTAGGTTTTTAAATCGGCTTGAGGCATTTTGGGTTGGTACGACCTATAGCTGGCGACTTGGGCTCTTACGCATTTGGCCCTTAGGCGCTTTAGTTAACTGTTTCGGGCTTAGTCTTCGAGTCAGATTCGACTCGAGCTCATCAACCCTTAGGTTTTTAAATCGGCCCTGAGGCATTTTGGGTCGGTACGTGTCACGACCCCAAATCTTAAACCGGCCGTGATGGAGCCTATCGTGGAACTAGGCTAGCCAATAATCACATAATTACAGTTTCTTTCCAAAATCCCAACCATGAACAAACATTTCATAAAGTATATAGAATTACTGACTCCATTAGGCAAATAAACAGTTAAGCAGTCTAACTATCCCCCAAAACTCGGAGTCAACATGTCATGAACGTCTAAGAATATGCCAAAAGATATACTATTATAATACAAAACCTCCGAATGAATAACTAGATACAATCATAAGAAGGGAAAACAAAGATGCTGCGAACGCTGAACAACTACCTCTATATCCCGAAACTCCGGCTCCGCACGGAATAGATGGCTAACACTCAATATCAGCACCTGTATCTGCACATAGGGGTGCATGGAGTAATGTGAGTATGCCTAAATCAGTAGTAATAAAAATAAATCGAGTCTAAGCGAAAAGAAACACATAAAATCAATATTATCAGTTCACATTATGCACAACCTTTCTTTCCATCAGTATATACATAGATATATGAAATCAACATGCTTTAAAAGCCAACTTCAGTAAAATCCTTTGAAAAATATGTTTTCCAACAATTTCCGAAATAAAAATAACTGAAGGATTTAGTATAAAATGAAATAACATCATAAGTAGCCCCTCGGGAAAAACATGAATCATAAATTGCCCCTCGAGCAGAACATCAGTCAGCACCTCACAGCCACTAAGTATCAGCCCCTCGGGCAACCTCACTGTCACTCATGCCTCCCAATCACTCCTCACTCGGCGCTCAACACTCACACTCAATAGGTACCTGCGCTCACTGGGGGTGTGTACAGACTCCAGAGGGGCTCCTTCATCCCAAGCATTAATATCAAGCCACCTCGTGGCATATCATATCTTCACAAATCAGGCCCTCGGCCTCACTCAGTCAGAACCTCTCAAAAGTCCCTCGGGCGTATCAGTAAAATGGGGTACTCGACCCAAAAACATCATTTTATATATTAAAATAGTGTAAACAAAGTTGAGTTTCGAAAATAGTAAGAACAATATGACCGAGTGTAAATCATAAATCAACAGTGAGGAAATAGCAGTAAAAACCCCCAAGAGGCCAAAACAAGTCGGCACGAGGCCCCAAACATGGCTTATAGCCCAATTATAGCAATAGTATTTAGAACACAATTTAACGTATGGTTTAGAGTAAAATACGCAACTCAATAGTTGCGTGGAGAGGACCATGTCCAAATGAAAAATCAGTGCGCGCCACATACTCGTTATCCGACGTGTGCGCCATTCTAAAAACAATGAGAAATATGAAGTCCGGGGTTTGATACCCTTAGGTCAAGATTTATAACCATTACTTACCTATACCGGGCCATAATACTAATCCGCGATTCTCTTGCCCCTCAAATTGGCTCCCGATTGCTCCGAATCTAACCAAAACCAGATTAACATCATCAATATACGCTAAAGGAACACAACCCGATCGAAAACTATCAATTTATACAAAATTCTCGAAATTCGGCCAAACCCGAGCCCCAGGCCCACATCTCAAAATTTGATAAAAATTACATCACTAAAAACCTCGTCCTCCCACGACTCTACACATACCAAGAATACCACAATCGGACCACAATTGCCTACCCAAATCGCCAAAAGAATTTTCCAAACCTCCTCCCATTTTTCCAAACTTTTTCTACTTTAATTCTTCAAATTACAAGCCTAATCCAAACAAAATAGCATAGAAACGAGTTTTATAATCCGGGAACTTACCTCCAATGAAGACCCTCGAATTCCCTCTTCAATTTGCTCCCAACTCAGTTCAATCCGCATGCAACACCGGAGAAAATGCCAAAATATTTGCGGAGACACCATTTTATACTGTTCTGCCCAGTTAATCTGCACCTGTGGACCTTTCCTCGCACCTGCGGATCCGCACCTACGGTCCCAGGTGCGCATCTTCGAAATCCCACTAACAGTCCAATTCACGCACCTGCGATCCCTTTTTCCGCACCTGCGGCTTCGCAGGTACGTCCAATACTTTGCACCTTTGGATTCCTCCTGTCTGGCCTATCTTTGCACCTGCACATGGTCTTTCGCACCTGCGGTTGCCCATCCGCAGGTGCGGCCACACCAGTTGCTTAACACCAGCAGCTATTTGCTATAAATTTCCTAAGTTCAAACCTCCTCCAACCATCCGAAATCAATCCCGATCCCCTCAGGGCCCCAACCAAATATACCAATACACCCCATAGCATCATTAAAACTCAGTCGAGCCTTCGAAACACCAAAAACAACACGAAAACAACAAAATTACATCAAATTCAAACCTATGAACTTTGAAACTTCTAAATTTCGCCAATGATGCCGAAACCAACCAAAACACATCCAATTGACCTGAAAATTTTCACACATATCCAAAATGACATTACGAACCTGCTCCAACTATCGGAATTCCATTCCAACCCCGATAGCCTATTTTCCACTGCCGACCAGAAATTGCCAAAAACTAACTTTCGCCAATTCAAGCCTAATTCTACACCGGACATCAAAACTTCATTCTGAACATACTCCTAAGTCCCAAATCATTTAAAGAAGCTATCTGAGTCATAAAATCCGCATTCCAAGGTCGGTTACCAATAAGTCAACTCTCAGTTTGACTTTTCAACTATTAGGCTACTTTAAGAGGCTAAGTGCCTCTGTTCTCACCACAACCACTCCGAACCCGAATCAACTGACCCAACACAACATAAATAGGCTAAGAAACATATGATAAAGCAGAAACGGGGGAAACAAGGCTAATCTAATGGAACGACCGGCCGGGTCGTTGCATCCTCCCCCTCTTAAACAAATGTTCATCCTCGAACGTGTCTAGAAACATAACTGGAGTCTCGAATAAGTGAGGATATATGTTCCGCATCTCCCGATCGGTCTCCGATGTGGAATCCTCCACCGACTGTCCTCCCCACTGAACCTTCATTGAAGCTATATCCTTAGACCTCAGCTTTCTGACCTGACGACCCAAAATAGCCACTGGATCTACCTCATATGACATATCACCCTCGAGCTGAACCGTGTTGAAGTCCAAAACGTGAGACGGGTCACCAACATACTTCCGGAGTATCAAAACATGGAACACCGGATGAATACTCGCCAAGCTGGGAGGAAAGGCAAGTCTATAAGCCACCTCCCCAATCCTCGTAACCACCTCAAATGGCCCAATGAACTTGGGACTCAACTTTCCCCTCTTCCCGAACCTCCTAACACCCTTCATGGGTGACACCTTCAGCAACACCTTATCCCCAACCATGAAAGACATATCTCGAACCTTCCGGCCCGTATAGCTCTTCTTCCTAGACTGCACCGTGAGAAGCCGCTCCTGAATCAACTTCACCTTACCCAACATATCCTGAACCAGGTCTGTGTCCAATAGTCTAGCCTCGCCCGACTCAAACCAACCAACCAACCGCCTCCACCAATAATGCTGCCTCAAATCCTGATACATCTTTGTGGCACCTGGATGGATGCAATACCGCGAACTATGGGCCTCAGCCATAATCAAATCTCGAAGTCCATCTACATTGGGCACGCAAATCCGGCCCTGCATCCTCATGACCCCATCATCACCAATAACCACATCCCTGGCATCACCGCGGCGGACCCTGTCCTGAAGAACAAGAAAATGTGGATCATGATACTGGTGTTCTCTAATGTGATCATAAAGAGAAGACCTGGAGGCTACACAAGCCAATACCCGCGGAGGCGCTGATAGATCCAATCTCACCAACTGACCCGATAAGGCCTGAATATCAAGTTCTAATGACCACTCTGCTGCTGGAAGGTAGGCTAGACTCCCCAAACTCTTCGCTCTGCGACTCAAGGCATCGAACACTACATTGGCCTTCCTCGGATGATATAAAATAGTGAGATCCTAATCCTTGAGAAGTTCCAACCACCTCCTCTGACGCAAATTCAGATCCTTCTGCTTAAGAAGATGCTGCAAACTGCAGAGATCAGTGGAAAGCTCACAATGCACTCCATACAAATAATGAAGCCAATTGTTCAAGGAGTGAACAATAGCTGCTAGCTCAAGATTGTGCAGTGGATAATTCTTCTCGTGCACCTTCAACTGTCTGGACGCGTAGGCAATCAACCTACCGTCCTGCATCAAAATCGCTCCAAGGCCAACTCTCGAGGCATCACAGTAAACTGTATAAGAACCTGAACCCGTAGGCAAAATCAATACCGGAGCTATAGTCAAAGCTGACTTGAGCTTCTGAAAGCTCTCCTCACACTCATCAGTCCATCTGAACTAAGCACCCTTCTGGTTCTGGTCATATGTGCTGCAATAGATGAACATCCCTCGACGAAATAGCGATAGTACCCTGCCAAACCAAAGAAACTGTGAATCTCAGTAGCTGATGACGGTCTAGGCCAACTCTGCACCGCCTCTACCTTCTTCGGATCAACCTGAATACCCTCACTGGACACCACGTGCCCCAAGAACGCTACTGAATCAAGCCAGAACTCACACTTCAAAAATTTTGCATACAACTCTTCTCTCTCAAGGTTTGAAGCACAACTCTGTAATGCTGCTCATGATCCTCCCGAGATCGGGAATACACCAAGATATCGCCAATGAACACGATGATGAAAGAATCTAGATAAGGCCGAAATACACTGTGCATCAAGTGGATAAAGGCTGCTGGGGCATTGGTCAGCCCAAATGACATAACCGGGAACTCATAATGACCATATCTAGTCCTGAAAGTAGTCTTCGGGATGTCTTGCCCTCGAATCTTCAACTGATAATACCCGGAATGCAAGTCAATCTTGGAAAATACCCTGGCACCCTGCAACTGATCAAACAAGTCATCTATACGAGGCAAGGGATATCGGTTCTTCACCGTAACCTTGTTGAGCTGTCGATAGTCGATACACATACGCATGGACCCATCATTATTCTTCACGAACAACACCGGTGCACCCCAAGGTGACACACTAGGCCGAATGAACCCCTTATCTAGGAGTTCCTGAAGCCGATCCTTTAATTCCTTTAGCTCCACTGGTGCCATACGATAAGGTTGAATAGAACTAGGCTGGGTGCCTAGCACTAGGTCAATACCAAAATCAATATCCCTGTCAGGCGGCATGCCCGGCAGGTCTGAAAGAAACACGTCCAGAAAGTCACAGACCAAAGGAACCGAATCAATAGCGGGAGTCTCACCACTGACATCCCTCAAAAAGCCAGATAAGATAAACACCCGTTCTCAACCATGCGCTGAGCCTTTAGGTAGGAAATCACCCTGCTAGGCATATACTCAGAAGAACCTCTCCACTCAAACCTCGTACATCCGGGCATAGCTAAGGTCACGGTCTTAGCGTGACAATCAAGAACATCATGACACGAAGATAACCAATCCATGCCCAATATCACATCAAAATCAACCATGCTGAGTAACAGTAGGTCCACTCGGGTCTGCAAACACCTAATAGATATCACACACGACCGATACACACGGTCTACAACAACAGTATCGCCCACTAGAGTCGACACATGAACAGAGGTAACTAAAGACTCACAGGGCATATCAAGAAAATAGGAAAAATATGAAGAAACATAGGAATATGTAGAAGCAGGGTCAAATAAAGCCAAAGCATCTTGGCAACAGAGTGAGACAATACCTGCGATCACTGCATCGGAGGCCATAGCATCTGTCCTGGCTGGAAAGGCATACATACGGGCCTGACCTCCACCTGCTGGACCTCCTCCTCTAGGGCGGCCTCTAGCTGACTAACTACCACCCCTGGCTGCCTGGGTCGGTGGTGAAGTAACTGGGGCTGAAGTCGAGGGCTGGACCCTCTGTTGAGAAGAACCACCGGGACAACGGGGACACTGCCTCCACATGTGCCCAAACTCTCCACACTCAAAAAACCTCCCTGTAGATGGAGGCGGGGACTAATAGAAACCCCTGGCACCAATGGACACTGGAAGACTCATTCATAGAAGAACTCTGAATTGGTTGTGCTGAGCTGCACTCTGAGTTGGGAGGGCACCGAATGAAGTACGACATGACTGAGAACCACGGGGGCCATGCCCCGAAGATGCACCAATATAAGCTGAGCGGACTGACTGAGGAGGCCTGAATGAACGACCTCTACCATGCTGAAACTAACCCTTGGAAGGAGCACCACTAGAAATGCTTGATCCACAAGGCCTCTTGGCCTCTCTCTCCTCCCGTTCCTGGCGGTGAACCGACTCAATATCTCGAGCAACATTAACAACCTGCTCGAATGTGGCATTTGATACCCTCTCCCGGGTCATGAAAAGGCGGAGCTGATAAGTGAGGCCATCCATGAACCTCCTAACCCTCTCCCTATCAGTAGGGACCAACTCGGTGGCATGATGAGCAAACTCCGAAAATTGCATCTCATACTGCATAACTGATAGCTCCCCCTAATGCAGCTGCTCAAAAAGCCTGCGCTGCTCCTCCCTGTGTGACTGGGGTACATACTTCTCCAAAAAGATTGTGGAGAACTGCTGCCAGGTGATGGGTGCTGAACCAATAGGCCTACGCCTCTCAAAAGACTCCCACCAAGTGAAAGCAGCACCAAAAAACTGAAATGTAGCAAATGAGACTCCACTAGTCTCCAAAATCCTAGCAGTACGCAGCATCCTCTGACACTTATCCGAAAAACCCTGGGCGTCCTCGCCCTAAGCACCATTGAATGTCGGAGGCTGTATTATAATAAACCTCTCCAGTCTACGCTGCCCTTCATCTGGCATAGCCGGAACCACGAAGTCCCGAACTGGAGCAACCGGCTGGGCTGGAACCGCCCCCGATGTCTGCTGACCATGAGTACCCTACTCAGGTGTCCGGGCAACTGGAGTCTGACTGCCTCCCCCGACCTGAGAAGTAGCAGCAACTGCCTGAGCAAGGGTGGTACACACCGTCAAGATCTGAGCCAAGGTCTTCTGAAGACCTGGAATAACAATATGCACTGCCGGTGCCTGAGCCTGTCCCGCTGGACCATCTGTGGCGGGAATCTGACCTTGAACAGTAGGGGGATCAACTGGCACTACCCTGGCTGCTACACGGGCTAGCCCCTACCTCTACCACGGCCTCGACCTCTCGCTAGTCTAGCTGGTGGCTGATCATCCTGATCGGTAGCACGAGTCCTCACCATCTGTGAGAGAAGGAAACAACAAAAGTTTAGATTTCCAGAATCAACAAAATGGCACGACAGAATTCAAGAAAATGAGATTGTTCCTAAGGGTTCCGCAACCTCTCGAAGATAAGTATAGACGTCTCCGTACCGATCCGCAAGACTCTACTAAACCTGCTCATGACCGGCCGTGATGGCACCAATCGTGGAACTAGGCTAGCCAATAATCACATAATTACAGTTTCTTTCCAAAATCCCAACCATGAACAAATATCTCATAAAGTATATAGAATTACTGAATCCATTAGGCAAATAAACAGTTAAGCAGTCTAACCATCCCCCAAACCCGGAGTCAACATGTCATGAGCGTCTAAGAATATGCTAAAAGGTATACTATTATAATACAGAACATCCGAATGAATAACAATACAATCATAAGAAGGGAAAACAAAGATGCTGCGGACGCTGAACAACTACCTCTATATCCCGAAACTCCGGCTCCGCACAGAATAGATGGCTAACGCTCAGTATCGACACCTGCACCAGCACACAAGGGTGCAAGGAGTAATGTGAGTACGCTAACTCAATAGTAATGAAAATAAATCAAGTCTAAGCAACAAGAAACACATAAAATCAATATCATCAGTTCACAGTATGCACGACCTTTCTTTCCAACAGTATATACATAGATATATGAAATCGACATGCTTTAAAAGCCAACTTCAGTAAAATCCTTTGGAAAATATGTTTTCCAACAATTTCCGAAATAAAAATAACCGAAGGATTTAGTATAAAATGAAATAAAATCATAAGTAGCCCCCTCGGGAAAAACATGAATCATAAATCGCACCTCGGGAAGAACATCACTCAGCACCTCACAGCCACTCAGTATCAGTCCCTTGGGCAGCCTCAGTGCCACTCATGCCTCCCAATCACTTGTCACTCGGCACTCAACACTCGCACTCAGTAGGTACCTGCGCTCACTGGGGGTATGTACAGACTCCAGAGGGGATCCTTCAACCCAAGCGCTAATATCAAGACACCTCGTGGTGTATCATATCCTCACAAATCAGGCCCTCAACCTCACTCAGTCAGAACCTCTCAAAAGCCCCTCGGGCATATCAGTAAAAATGGGTACTCGACCCAAAACATCATTTTATACAAAATTATCGAAATTCGGCCAAACCCGATATCCGGGCCCACATCTCGAAATTCGATAAAATTTACATCATTAGAAACCTCGTCCTCCCACGATTCTACACATTCCAAGAACACCACAATCGGACCACAATTGCCTACCCAAATCGCCAAAAGAATTTTCCAAACCTCCTCCCATTTTTCCAGACTTTTTCTACTTTAGTTCTTCAAATTCCAAGCCTAATCCGAACAAAATAGCATAGTAACGCATTTTATAATCCGGAAACTTACCTCCACCGAATACCCTCAAATTCCCTCTTCAATTTGCTCTCAACTCAGCTCAATCTGCATGCAACAATGGAGAAAATGCCAAAACATTCGCGGAGGCACCATTTTATACTGTTCTGCCCAGTTAATCTGCACCTGCGGACCCGCACCTGCGGTCTTAGGTGCGCACCTGCGAAATCCCACTAACAGTCCAATTCTCGCACCTACGATCCCTTTTTCCACACCTACGGCTTCGCAGGTGCGTCCAATACTTCGCATCTGCAAGTTTCTCCTGTCTGGCCTATCTTCACACCTGTGCAGGGTCTTTCGCACCTGCGGCATCGCACCTGCGGCTGCCAATTCGCAGGTGCGGCCACACCAGTAGCTTAACACCAGCAGCTATTTGGTGCAAATTTCCTATGTTCAAACCTCCGCCAATCATCCGAAATCAATCCCAAGCCCCTAGGGTCCCCAACCAAACATACCAACACACCCCATAGCATCATTCAAACTTAGTCGAGCCTTCGAAACACCAAAAATAACACAAAAACACCAAAATTACATCAAATTCAAACCTATGAACTTTGAAACTTCTAAATTTTGCAATGATGCTGAAACCAACCAAAACACATCCGATTGACCTGAAAATTTGCACAAGTATCCAAAATGACATTATGAACCTGCACCAACTGTCAGAATTCCATTCCGACCTCAATAGACTACTTTAAGAGGCTAAGTGCCTCTGTTCTCACCACGACCACTCCGAACCCGAATCAACTGACCCAAAACAATATAAATAGGCTAAGAAACATATGATAAAGCATAAATGAAGGAAACGGGGCTAATCTCACAGAACGACCAGCCGGGTAGTTATAGTACGACCTATAGCTGGTGACTTGGGCTCTTACACATTTGGCCCTTAGGCACTTTAGTTAACCGTTTCAGGCTCAGTCTCCGAGTCGGATTTGACTCGAGCTCATCGGCCCTTAGGTTTTTAAATTGGCCCTGAGGCATTTTGGGTGGGTATGACCTATAGTTGGCGACTTGGGATCTTACGCATTTGGCCCTTAGGCACTTTAGTTAACCGTTTCGGGCTCAGTCTCCGAGTCGAATTCGACTCGAGCTCATCGGACCCTTAGGTTTTTAAATTATACCTGAGGAATTTTGGGTCGGTACGACCTGTAGCTGGTGACTTGGGCTCTTACGCGTTAGGTCGGTACGACCTTTAGTGTAGCTGGCGACTCGGGCTCTTATGCATTAGGTCGCTACGACCTTTAACCGATTCTTTTTGAAGTTCTTTCAAAGTAATTAGAGGCCTGTGATTTTATGGCAATAGCCAGACGTCTCCGAGTCGAGTTAGTTTGTCCGGAGCCTTATGACGGTGGTCATTGTATTTGGCCGTAGCCTTTTAGTCCCCGAGTTAGATAGCCTCGGCGTCTATATCGAGGTTATGCCTTTTTAGGGGTCTTACAAGTTCGATATATAGCCTTGATTTTGATATCGGGATTATGTCTTTTTAAGGTCTTATGAGTCAGTACATGCCTAGCTTGAGGTCTTATAGTTTCGATGTTGCCTCATTGAGGGCTTATGAGTTTTAAGTTGCCAGCCTTGAGGTCTTATGGCTATGAATCAACTGTCGAGGACAGTGCCTGAGCCAGAGTTGATATTGCCTCATGGAGGGCTTATTTTGTTGATTCTGCCTCGTAGGGGGCTTATGAGTTCGAAGTGGCCGACCCTGAGGTCTTACGGCTTCGAGTTAGACAGCTTGATGAGCCGACAGTCGAGGACTATCCCCGAGTCAGAGTTGATATTGCCTCATGGAGGGCTTATGTGCTTGAAGTTTCCGGCCTTAAGGTCTTATGGTTTCGAGTTTTTGGTGACTCAATGGGGTGACTATCGAGGAAAGTTCTCGAGTGGTCGGTAAATTTTGGGCCCTGGGTCCGCTTCTTGTAAAATAGCAAACTTTTCTGACGTGCGAATTGTTTGATGATAAAATATTCTTCTCTGATTACTTGGTAAAAATATACATGTTTTTACCATCGAGGGTTCGATTGTTCTATGTGGACACGGTTCATTCGACCGTTTGGTCTAGTACATCATTCTCCTGTCGATACCCTCTTTAGCATATTTTCGTGATCTCCCGGGGGGATGCCCCCAGTATTTGAGGTTGATCGAAGAGAAGCCTTGAATACTTGGTGAGTTCTCCTCAGGTAGCATATGGGTCTTGCCTCGTTAAAAACCTCGTCGATAAAACCCATTTGGGATAAAATCCGACGTGAGGGAAAAAGAGTGCAACACATGCTTTAAAATATAAGGCCTTCGAGATGGAGGGTGCTCCGATTCTTTTCAATTGAACATCTGCACATAGGTTAATGTAAAACATGAAGGAAAGAGGGAGAGGGTTGTACCTTAATTGTGGTGGCGTTCAGGCCTCGATATGCTTTAGTTACTCGTTCCAAAGACGCAGCACGGTCCTTTAATCGTTCATCGAGGATGCAGTTTGTGATTGCTTACTCGACTATTTTCTTGTTTTTTGGCTCCTTCGATGTAGAAGGTGCCGATGTCGGTGCCACGCCATGCACTGCGAACATTTATTTTGTTATGTGTTGTTCCCCGTATATCATTTTTATTCCATCCTTCATGGGGAACTTCACCATTTGATGAAGGGTTGACGGTACCGCTCTCATATTGTGAATCCATGGCCTTCTGAGCAATGCGTTATATCTCATGTCGCCTTGGATGACATGAAACTTGGTGTTTTGAGTTGTACCGACCATGCTGACTAGGAGGGTGATTTCCCCTTTAGTTGTTTCGATTGCCGTGTTGAATCCGTTGAGGACACGAGAGGCGGGAACGATATGGTCGAGCAAACCGAGTTGCTCTACCACTCTCGACCGAATTATGTTGGCCGAGCTACCTAGATCCACGAGCACACGTTTAATTTCAAATTTATTCAAAAGAAAATAAATTACCAGTGCGTCATTGTGAGGTTGAGACAAGGTCTCGATATCCTCTTTGCTGAATGAAAGAGCATCTTCAGGCATATAGCTCTGAGTTCTCTTTTCCCTGGTGATAGATAGTTTTATTTGTTTGTAAATGGGTCCCTGGGGGACGTTGACTCCTCCAATAATCATGGGGATGACGTGCTGTGGTTTTTCTGTTTCATTTTTCCTATTTGCCTCTCTTTCCCGGAATTGGTTTTTGGCTCGCTCACTGAGGAACTCTCGAAGGTGACTGTTGGTTGATTTCCCAATGCACACGCAAGTGTACGTGGTCGACAAGTAATATAG